>JXCR01135242.1:44099-72532 GCA_002079205.1 Phalaenopsis hybrid cultivar
CCGGCCACTAGGCTGGCCGCCTGGCTAGGGGAGGTTGCTCGGGAGGTCAGGTGATCCAGGGGAATAAGTCACAGCAACTTAATGTGTTTATGCATTGTTTTGGCAAAAATATCCCAAGCTTAAGCAAATATGGAATGAAATCCATTAATTTAGGGGACATTTGGTCCATTGACTAGTTTAGGTAGTTTTAAGAGGTTTAGGTTGGTCAATAGGGTCCAACTAATGGCTGTGGAGTCATTAGTTTGGTGACTTTGGGGTAGTTAAGCCATATTTAGTGCATGGCCTCAATGTGGGTTCAAGTGATCAAAGCTTGGGTTTAGGTTAGGCTAGCCATGTCAATTGACCCAATTAATTTATCAACATTGTGTAGATGATTGTTATGAAGATTTTTAGTGAAGGGTTGAAGTAATTTTGAGTTCAATTGGACCCAATTAATTGATAAACATTGTGTAGATAATTGTTATGAAGATTTTTAGTGAGGGGTTGAAGTGATTTTGAGTTCAATTAGAGGGTCAATTTGAAGGATTTGTGAAATTTGGTCAATTTGGGCATGTTGGACTAGACATGGGTCTAGGTTAGGATAACCTTGGGTTAAGTCCAAATTGAATGGTTTAAATTATCAAGGGAGATGTTCTAAAAATTTTTCATGAAGGAATGGAGTGGAAATTTTGGGGCTAAGGCCATCAATTTGGTGAGATTTTGATCATGGCCAATTTGGGGTGGGGCTTTTTGGACTTAGGTTAAAATAAAATGAAATTGAGGCCTCAGCAAGGCCAATTGAAGGTCATGTTTCATGTATGTGGATGTTATGAATGGTTTTCAACACAAATTGTGACAAATGGAGTAGGCCATGGGTTCAATTTGGTGGAACCAAGTCATGGGGCCAAAATTGGGGTTTTGATTTAAATCAAAATTGGGTTCAAATGATGGACTAATTAAGCTTGTATTTGGTCTATATTGGTCACATCAATAGTTTAGATAAGTTTAGAATTGAAATTGGGGTAAATTGAGACCAATTTGATAAACATTTGGAGTGATTCAGAAAAATATGGGCCTTTAAAGGGCAATGTGAGGGTTTTGATCAAAGATGGCCAAATTAGCTAAATTGGATCATGTAGTAGTTGAAGAAAATGAAATTGAGAGTATTTTGGAGGTTTTGGGAATTTTTGGGATTTTTTGGAATTTTTGAAATTTTGGGGTAAGGAGGGGTATTTTGGTAATTTTGGCCAATTTTGGTGATTTTGTGTAGTTTAGTTGTTTTCAAGGTGTTTGAAATGATTTTTGCACCAAGTTGGATTTTTTGGGTAGATTTGGAAATTTTGGCCAAATTTGGGGTCCCAAGGTTATCTAGGTAATTTGGGGGAATGTACTGGCAAAAGGATAGGTTAGGTATCTTCGTAGAGTTAGAGTGCCAACCACCATCAATAAGCCATGGACCAATGGAAAACCCATTTTGGGTTCTCTATGTAGTGATCTTAGCCAAACCTTAGCCCAGGGCTAATGGGTTTATGGGACCACCTCCATGAGTTTCCCAAAAGTATCAAGGGACCAAAGCCAGGAAATTTAATTTTAGGATTGTGAGTGATTCTGAGTGCAATTATGTACCTTAAGCCCTAGACCAAAACCCAGGGTCAACCCTAAGGTCCAGCAATCCTAAGGGTGACTCATCTTGAGTTCCCCCATAGTGACCCCACCTACTAATTGTTAGAGGTTATGACCAATATTTGGAACTTCAAATTGAGTAGAGAAGAGTTTGGAATTTCTAATTGTTAGGGTTCCTTGTCTAGTTTTCTAAGAATAGTCAATGAGAAAGTCTTATGTCTAGACCTTAGGCTACTAAAGAGGAAAAATTAAATCTCTACCAAAAGTGAGGTCAACAAATGGACCCTCAATAGGTGTGATGTGTTGGGCAAGCACACTGCGCGTATTGGCGTTGACCGACGAGATTAATAAAAACCAATACAAACTCCTAAGTCAGCAGACCCAGAAGTATGTGTAGAGTTAGGTGTGTGATTTTTTTTTCTGCTGGGGAATTAACAGATGATCATCTGATTGAAATCAAGGAGTAGGGACTCTCGCTGGGGATCAGAGAGTGAATTTTGAGTTATGNCTAAAGTATGCAAGTAAATAAAAAGTTAGTTTACAAATAATTTATTATTAATATTAATTAATATTAAATTTAAAAACTTTTATGAAAAATACTTGTATAAAATAAAATAAAAACAATATGCATCACATTTCAAATTTCAGGCTTCTGCAATGAAAAATATTTAACATATTGTAAAAAAAAATTATTCATAATAAATGCATCTCAATCATAAATTAAAAACATACATAAGCCATAACCTTTACATCACAAGGAGCCCTTAACAAGATGACAACACAACCACATTTTATATATGCTAAGTGATTACAAGGTGATGATTTATCATAGCATATATGTGTGTTGTATGTATATGGTATTACATTTAATGGATGATTTGTAACATGTTTTTCATTGACCGGAATCATGCATGAAAATATATAATAATATATAGATGGGATAGATAAGGTTATCAACTACAAGGACTGAGATTTAAGTGTTTAAATAAGGCAGATCATAAATAGATAGAAATAGTGAACTCCAAATTTCTATATTTACTGATAAATGCAATTAAAGTAATGTATCTTGGAAAAGATCTATTGGAGTGTTTGTGTATATTAAAATCAAAAAGTGTTGAATTTTATGTATTATCAAACAACATTTTGATATAAAAAATAATAAATGACCAATTCATAATAAACTTCAGTAAATGTTAGCATATTTTAAATCTAAAGATCATACTAAAATTTCCACTATGAAAATAAAAGGCTAATAAATGTAAGAAAATGACATAGCTCTGTGGCATGTGACTAAATATAAAGATAGATAACCTTTCTTGACTTGACTATGCTAGTGGCAATTTTTATGATTAGAGTTGAAATTTGACATACATAATTAAGTGATTGAGAGATACGATCATTACATAATTATAGTTAATAATGTTTAGCATTCTGTCAGGATTTAATTATTATTAAGTATACATAATATTTCTATATGTTTAGTGGACTAGAATACTTAGTAAAAGATTATATTACATATAATGGAATTTAATGTGGCGTGGACCATAGGAGAGTGTCGGCACTATTTTTGGTGTGGGGTTTGCCCGTAAGAAGCTGTCGGCCATCAGAATTGAAATCCCGTTGNACCTAATTTTGATAAGACTTAATGGATAATTAAGTCTAATTTAGGTTAGAATTAATTAGGATTAAGATTGATTAAACGTAATCTGATAAGGCTTAATGGATAATTAAGTTTGATTAATATTAAACTTAATTGGGGTTAAAATTGATTAAGCTTAAATTTTATAAGGCTTAATGGATAATTAAGTTTATGTTAGGTTAAACCTAATTAGAATTAAGATTGATTAAACCTAATTTGATAAGGTTTAATGGATAATTAAGCCTAATTTTGATTATACATAATTAGGATGAACATTAATTAAGCCTACTTTTGATAAGGCTTATGATTGATTAAACCTAATTTATTTAAGGTTTAATAGATAATTAAGCCTAATTTAGGTTAGACTTAATTAGGGTTTAAGTCTATATTACGTAAGACTTAAGATTAATTAAACCTAATTTGGTTAAGGTTTAATAAATAATTAGGTTAAATTAGGGTTAAACTTAATTAGATTTTAAAATTGATTAAACCTAACTTGATTAAGGTTTAATGGATAATGAAGTATAATTAGGGTTAAACATAGTTAGGGTTTAAGTCTAGTCTGAGTAAGGCTTAAGATTAATTAAACCTAATTTGGTTAAGGTTTAATGGACAAATAATTCTAAATAGGGTTAGACTTAATTATAGTTTAAGATTGATTAAGCCTAATTTGATTAAGAGTTAATGGATAATTAAGTCTAATTAGGGTTAGACTTAAATAGGGTATAAGTCTAATTTGAGTAAGACTTAAGATTAATTAAACCTAATTTGGTCAAGGTTTAATGTATAATTAAGTCTAATTAGGATTAGACTTAATTGTAGTTAAAGCCTAAATTAAGTAAGGCTTAGGATTAATTAAACCTAATTTGGTTAAGGTTTAATGGATAATTAAGTCTACATAGGATTAGAATTAATTAATATTTAAGTCTAATTTAGGTAAGACTTAAGGTTAATTAAACCTAATTTGGTTAAGGTTTATTAAAAATTAAGTCTAATTTAAGTTAGACTTAATTAGGATTTAAGTTGATTTAAGCCTAATTTTGATAAGGCTTGATAGATAATTAAGTCTAATTTAGGTTACTTAATTGAGGTTTAGATTGATTAAACCTAATTTAGCTAAGGTTTAATGAATATGTAAGTCTAATTTAAGTTAGACTTAATTAGGGTTTAAGCCTAATTTGGGTAAGGCTTAGGAATGATTTTAGGTCTAAGATGGGTTAGATCCAAGGTTTAGGATTAAATTAATTCTAATAAACATTTCTAATCCCTTAAAATAAAGGATTAGAAATGACAACCCAAGTTTACGAATTTTAGGTTAAGGTAAAATATTTATTTATATTTTTACCCCAAATGTCTGAATTATCATTTCAAATTTGTTAAAGGTTACAAATTTTTATTTTAGAGTTTAAATTCAATACCCTAAACTTTCTAGCCAATTTCTATTTTAATTTCCAAATTTCTGATTATTTATGTAATTATTTTAAAAATTACTATAAAATATGATGAAAATTGGTGAATTTGGCTTTGTGGATTTTTCTAACCTTGGAAAAATCAAGAAATGTCCCCACGGATAAAAGGAATAATCCCTGAAAGTTTTCTTTTTTTGGAATCATAATTAAGTTTAATAATTAAATTACTCGAGAGAGTAATTAATTAATTAATTATTAAACATAATTTATTAATTTTTAATTTGATTTTTATAATTTTTTTCTTTTTTTTATTGAATCCAGGGATACTTTTGGTTAATTTTTATAATTTTTCTACATTAAGTTATGCATTTTTAAAGATTTTTATCATTTTCTGGATTAAATTAAATAGAAAAAATAGAATTTCCTATTTCCAACTGAATCCTCAAAGTCGTTGAAGCTCCATGTGGCAATATTTGATTGGCAGACCTTTACACAAAAGTGTTGAGCTAGCCTGTGATTCATTATGTTTCATAAGGACGAATCAATGATCTGATTTGATCAAAACCATCCATTTTTGATACATGGAAATGGACGAAATCGGTTCATCATCCCCCTAGGGGATGATCAACCGAGAGTCGTTCATGATTAAAACATAAGATCTCAGTAGATTTTGGGTCAAATTACACGTCTTTTGTTCCTAAAGCTTCATCTAAAGGAAACAAACATATCCACACGACTTTATAGGCATGGTGTGATGATTTCCTTCA
The DNA here is from genome assembly GCA_002079205.1 of Phalaenopsis hybrid cultivar. Lineage (NCBI taxonomy): Eukaryota > Viridiplantae > Streptophyta > Magnoliopsida > Asparagales > Orchidaceae > Phalaenopsis > Phalaenopsis hybrid cultivar. The sequence goes on from JXCR01135242.1 coordinate 49,517, forward strand.
CAAAGGCTTAGAGCCAAAGTGAATTTTAGGGTTTCCAATGTGTACCTTTGCCCAAGAGGTGTGGCCACAATTGGGGTTGACAGGAACATTTGTAACAACCTTGCGAAGCTCCTCCTATGTTTAATTTGGAATGAAATAGGGCCTATGTATATCCTTGATGAAATGGTGGCTCGACTTCTGCTTAGGATAGGTTAGAGACCATGAAAAAACTCAATTTGGATAAGAAATGTCTTCGTAGGGTTCAGAGAGTCTTTTAAAAGGTTTAAATTGAAGCTTTGTCAAATTTCATGTTATACCCAAAATTTTCAATGGAATTGGGATGGAAAATAAGTGTTTTACAAAGGTTTTGAGACCTTGGAAAGATAGGGGACCTACTACCTATGTCTTGGAGGAGATTTTCTCTTTTGAATGCCAAAGGTTTTGCGGCTTGGATATGGTTCTTCCTCTTATAGTGGCTTTCAGGTTTAGTCTTTTAATAGCAATGAGAGGCTTGGATGTGGCCGAATTTAGCTTGAGGAAGATCCTCGAATCCCTTTAAATTTTTTTCCTAGATAAGAGGGAGAAGTTAAGAAGAGAATTGTTGTTTTTGGCATGTTTGTCCATGTTGGCTCCAATGGAGGAGGAAGAAATNAGGGTTTACTCTTTTAATAGCCATGAGAGGCTTGGATGTGGCCAAATTCAGCTTGAGGAAGATCCTCTAATCCCTTTAAAATGTTTTCCTAGATAAGAAGGAGAAGTTAAGAAGAGAATTGTTGTTTTTGGCATGTTTGTCCATGTTGGCTCCAATGGAGGAGGAAGAAATCCATGGCTTTTGGACATTGGAGAGGGGAAGAGGTGGTTTGGTTGAGCTTGGCAACACTCCTCCTTGACCCAAGCATGAAGGGGCTTGGATTTCTTATACCAAAAAGCCAAGTATGAATGGGGTGGGGTAAGTAGAAATAACTTCTTTTGTCCCCTTTTCTTTATTTTAACTTCTTTTTGTTTTATTGGTCATTTAAATAATGTATGGGTCATGCAAATCCTTGGTGGGTTAGTGTAGATCATGGATGACCCATTGGGTCATGGGCTTGGGCCTTGGGCTTTAATCCATGGACTTAATCCATGGACTTAATATTTGGGTTTTAAGCATGAAATTAGGGTTTTGGCTTAAACCTAAGCTAAATGGGTCTTAAATTCATTCTTTTAATTAAATAATTAATTAATTACAAAAATGAAAATTGACCAAATTTTCATAAGGTTATCATGGTTAACCAAAGTTGACTAGGGTGACCAAGGTTGACTTGAGTTAACTAATTATATAAGCTTAAAAATATAAGTATTTAATATTATTGTTAAAAGATTTAACTCCTTAGCAACTGTACCAAAACTTAATAACAGTTATAGATTCGATAAATATGGATGTAATAAATATTGACACCAAAAACTTAACAACGGTTATAGATTCGAAGTCACACTTATCAACGCAAGTATACGTATCGCTCAAGTAATAATGGGCTCTAATGGAGTCATAGATATTGATCCCATTTCACACTTATCAACGCAAGTATACGTATCACTCAAGTAATATAGGGCTCTAATGGAGTCTTAGATATCTATCCCACAGGGAGTAGATTAGAACTTAATAATGGTTATAGATTCGATAAAGATGTATATATAAAATATTCAATAATGGTAAAGTCACACTTATCAATGCAATTACAAGCATCGCTCAAGTAATATAAGGCTCTAATGGAGTCCTAGATATCAATCCCACAAGGAGTAATATTAGAACTACGAACTAAGATTTTAGAAAAGCAATACTTTAATTGCAATAACCAAATTCAATTTGCTTATCTGTCACTAATAGGCAATTGAAATAAATATGTACTTTTAATAATTATTAAATAACTAAATATACTAATGAAGGTTTGAATGTGATATTTAATATATAATAAAGCATCCTTCTCCTTGTCAAGAAATTATACTGAATAGATAAAGTGAATCAATTCAAATTATGTTGTGTCAAATAGGAGCATACTTATTCTTTACCCTTTAGTCCAAGCATAAAGAACATTGACCAATCCTATGCTTGTTTACTGAATCTGTGGCTAGGCTGCGAGGATACCGGCTCTCACTTCGGAGCTCCCACGTTCCCCTCTCCTGAGGACTAACATCTACACTTCAGCACCCAAACGATAGGACCGAATTGGGGATTTTAGTCTGTCACTCTAAAATCTCCAATTTTATGCTTGATGATTTTATTTCCCTATTTATCCGCACCCAACCTTCAAGGGCTTTGACCTCCCTAAATCTTGGATGTAATCTTCACTTTAGTTGTACAACTCAACATATTTTAACAAATCAATTGGCAAGATTGAAAGTAAATTAAGATCAAAGTGAAAAGATCATCACAATCTCTTAAACATTTTCATGGCTTCACCAATTCAAATCACCATTTCACAAATCTCAAGACAAGGAGAAAGATAGAGAAAACCACTAATATCTCATGGGGAAAACACAACAAAACTCGGAATTCATATATAAAATCAAAGTCATACAAAGACAGAGAAAACTACTCATAACTCATGGGGAAAACACAACAAAACTCAGAATTCATATATAAAATCAAAGTCATACAAACTACTCAAGTAAATAACTTATCTCTAATTTCTCCCCAAGAATACTCCTTGAAGTTCCTCTAAATCTCTTCCTTTTTTTACAGCACACAAATAAATAAACTTATCTATAATTTCTCCCCAAGAAAACACCTCGAAGTTCCTCTGAATCTCTTACATAAACTTATGTTTAATTTCTCCCCAAGAAAACTCCTTTAAGTTCATCTGAATCTCTACATTTCTTTACAGCACACAGAATTCCTCTTCGAAGCGGCAAGGAGGAAGAAATCTCTCACTTGTACACAGAATTCCTCTTTGAAGTAGCAAGGAGGAAGAAATCTCTCACTTTCCCTCCACTCTTAGCACATAGAATTCCTCTTTGAAGCGGCAAGGAGGAAGAAATCTCTCACTTTCCCTCCACTCTTACAATGCACGAAATTCCTCTTCGAAGTAGCAAGGAGGAAGAAATCTCTCACTTTCCCTCCACTCTTACAATTAAATTCCTCTTCAAAGCGGCAAGGAGGAAGAAATCTCTCACTTTCCCTCCACTCTTACAAACTTAAAGAGTTCCTCACAATATTGGAACCTTTCTAACCTCTATGAACTCTCTCTAGCACCTCCTATTTCTCTTTGAAGTAGCAAGGAGGAAGAAATCTCTCACTTTCCCTCCACTCTTACAATCTCTCGAAAATTCTTCTTCAAAGCGGCAAGGAGGAAGAAATCTCTCACTTTCCCTCCACTCTTACAATCTCTCGAAGCAATTCCTTTTTGAAGTAGCAAGGAGGAAGAAATCTCTCACTTTCCCTCCACTCTTACAATCTCTCGAAAATTCCTCACTAATATTGGAATTTTTCTAATCTCTAGGAACTCTCCTAGCACTTCCTTTACTCCCTATATTCTTTCCCTCGGAAAGGAGGAAGAAATCTCTCACTTTCCCTCCACTCTTACAATCTCTCAAAGAATTCCTCACAATGACACTCTAATAAATTCTCTATACACTAATGGAACCTCTAAATTCCTCTTCAAAGCGGCAAGGAGGAAGAAATCTCTCACTTTCCCTCCACTCTTACAAACTTAAAGAGTTCCTCACAATATTGGAACCTTTCTAACCTCTATGAACTCTCTCTAGCACCTCCTATTTCTCTTTGAAGTAGCAAGGAGGAAGAAATCTCTCACTTTCCCTCCACTCTTACAATCTCTCGAAAATTCTTCTTCAAAGCGGCAAGGAGGAAGAAATCTCTCACTTTCCCTCCACTCTTACAATCTCTCGAATATTCCTCACACTTTTGACACTCTAGTAAATTCTCAATACACTAATGGAATCTCTCTAACCTCAAAGACCTCTAGAGTCTTCTCAATTTTCGTCCAAAATCTTCTTTTACAGTTGTGGATCAGCTTTCCCAAGAGTTGCCTAAGCATCCCTTCAAAATTTGTCCTCATCCAAAGCCTAGTTGGACATAACCGCCAAGCTCGCCTTCGGTGGCCTCGAGAGCGCCATCGGCGAACCTTCTTAATGAATTAATTCTGGAGCCTCGGGAAAATCTCGCCGTCGCCAGGTCGATGGCGCCGTCAGCGCCCTAGTTCAATTCTTCACATTTTGGCCCTTTTCGCTCCAAATTCGCTCCTTTTTGCATCTTTTTGCTCTAATGACCATATTTCATCATTCCGGCAACAAAATATCAAAAAGACCTTTCTTCAAAGTGCAATATCATCAAAAACAATATAAAATAGGTATGAAAATCTTAATATATTTTCTTTTGGTCAAAATCCCCCAAACCTAACTATTACTTGTCCTCAAGTAATTTTAGTACTACATAAAAGTTATGATCTATTGTAGTAAAGTTCTAATTTAGAAATACTATAAGTTTGATTTAGATAAATATCATAGTGAGATTTTCAGAAAAAATTCATTTCAATTCAGAAATACTATAAGTTTGATTTAGATAAATACCATAGTGAGATTTTCAGAAAAAATTCAAGTAAACCATAAGTTTGATTTAGGATAAATATCATAGTGAGATTTTTAGAAAACAGTTCAAGCAATTGAATTCGTTTGACTTAAATAAATATCATAGTGAGATTTTTAGAAAACAATTCATTTAATTGAATTAAGCCTTGTAAGCCATGATTAGCTAGTCATCAAGTTTAAGAGTTCTAGTTTTCTATTCATTTTAAGAATGACTATATGCTATCTAATCATCAAGTTTAAGAGTTCTAGTCTTCTATTCATTTCAAGAATGACTATATGTTGCAATATTAAGTCACTTAGAATATTCAGATGATAGGAATTTCATGAGAATACTAATAGTAAAAGATCTATTCCATAAATAAAAGCTCAGGAATGTATTTAAGTTTTCCCTTTAGGTAGGTCCAGTGAAGCCAATTTTTTATTAGGCATATCCTNCGTGGAAAGAAAAACTCTAAATATAAATCATACCTCAGTATTTTAGGCATTTTCATCATTCTGAAATTTTTGCAGTCCTTCTCAAAATTTTTACTTCGCCTGGTCTGTAACATTATGAGCTTTTTACACATATAAATAATTAAAAAAATTTCTGGGTAATGAAATTTTGAAATAAGTATAAAACTAAAACATTAAACAAGCACAATTTTTCCTAACACAATCACAATACTACACAAAATAATTACAATTAAAATGCGAAATAAAAATCACATTACTTTACAAAATTCTACTTAGCATCTATTATACTACACATGCAAATTTAACTATAACACTAACTTTATAACAAAAATTAAAAATCATCCAAGTACAACATAATAATAAAAATGAAAGTCCAAATACACATAAACATCCATTTCTATTACAAAAGATCACAGAAATAAAAGTACAAATACAAGTACATCAATTACATTCAAATATCAAAATCCCAAACTATGTCTTCATCTCCTTGATCAGCAGGTGGATCGGGCTGATCTTGAGTATATCGGGGGCACTCAGGGAAAGTAACATCAGGCTCACCTCTGTAGTGTAGGGCCTGAGCTTCATAATAAGCTACCTCAAAATTTGAATGCCTATGAAGGTACTCACTATCATAAGCATATCGATGTTCTAAACCTCCAATCCTTTCATTTATTAACACTATACTTTTTCGCTACAAGGTCAACTCATTCATCAAGTCAGTTAGGGTAGGGAACTAGAAGGTGGAACGTCATAACATGTAGAGGGGACATCTCTACTAGTAGAAGGCTCTTGACTCCTACTTCCGGTTCTCTATTTATCATGGGATTCATAAATTTTTAAATTGGCCTTACTAATGGGTTTCATAGGGTAAACCCACTCTTCAAAAGTTTCCACTCCAGAAAGTTGGCAAAGTGCATAAATAAGGTCAGGATGTCTTATACCTCCACTTGTCTCACTCCTTGTCGTAGTCAATATATTGTTAAAAATAATTCTCCCCACATTTATAGTTCTATTATTCTGAATATAGAAATTTAGAATAGCTCTATCTCTAGTTACCTCACTGTGGTGATAAGTCGGTAACAGAGTAGAGGAAATAAAATAGTACCACGCCTTAGAGGTGGCATTCAGCATGGAAGCAGAAAAATTTACCCGTTCTTGTTATTTAATCTTCCACATTCCTTTCCCATCAGTGAGAAAGTTGATCACATCATTTAGGGGGCCTTCCATCGTGCTAAAGGATTCATAATGACAGTTGTAAGAGTCTGGGACTTCGTAAAAGGTGTTGATGCGGGCGGCATTAAATTCAACAGGAAATCCCTGCANATTTTTTATGACATTGTACTTTAAAGAAAGGTATTTTTTATGATTTGTTGTAGGAATGATGAATTAGGGTCATTGGAGCAAAAAGATGCAAAAAGGAGCAAATTTGGAGCGAAAANCTTAGCTTTACTAATGAGTTTCATAGGATAAACCCATTTTTCATCTCCACTTTCCACTCCAAAAAGTTTGTAAATTGTATAAATAAGTCCAGGATGTCCTAGACCTCCACTNGTGAAATCGTCTCCCAATCCAAGATTTACCAAGCCCTAATTCAAATATGGTGTTTTTAGGAGGAAGGGGATGATGAATAGTGGCGGTTGACCAGTCAAAATCACAGTTAAAGAGGTATTTTTGTGATCTCGCCGACGGCGGGGTCAATGGCGCCGTCGGTGCGCTCTATTATGTTTTTGAACCTAAGTCTCGGGAAATTCCCTCCGTCGGTGGCGTCCAGGGCGCCGTCGGCAGGTTCTATTGATTATGTCCAAATTCCATTTTTTTGTGATTTTGATCAATTCTAAGCCTAAACGATATCCGTTTAATCCTTATAAACATAATTTTACATAGTTAAATGATGTACTTAACACATACAAACTTTCACAAAACATAACATCACATATATATATAAATTCTAAGGGGTACAATAAACGTTACATAACATACCTAAATTTGGTATTTTCTCAACCTCAATACATTAATTCAGCGTCGCAATCCAAACCACAAAACTCAAATTGCTGAAAACAAAACATTCTATGCTTAGTCTCAACTATACAGAGATCTATAAACATAATTCTAAAGCTGAAAACATAACATCCTATGCTTAGTCTCAACTATACAGAGATCTATAAGCATAATTCTAAAAAACAAAAATCCTATGCTTAGTCTCAGACTATACAAAGATCTATAAGCATAAATCTAAAGCAAAGCAAATATAAAGTTAAAATCTAAACACACATAAACATAAAGGTAGCATAGTAAATCTACTGCTCATCAGATTCGGTGCTCGTTTCTCCTCTGAGATCACCCATTGATTGCACATGAATGAAGAGGTTGTAGAAGGGTCGAAAAAAAAATTCTTCAATTGAATCCTTCTCAATTAATTTCATCCTCCTCATTAGTCGTATCAAGCTATCTTCTAAATATCTAGAGTGATGGAAATGTTCTTTCATCCTCCAGTCTAAATGATCAAAGAAATTGAAGATATTATTAATTGTATTCATCACATTNACTCTCAGGAAAAGCCCGTCGTCGGTGGCTTCGAGGGCGCCGTCGGCGGCGTCGAGGGCGCCGTCGGCGGCGTCGAGGGCGCTGTCGGTGGCCAAGGCAAAAATTGTACAGTTTCTCTCTGGTCCGAATGCGTTCCAATTTTTCTCTATGAATCCAATTGTTATGATGATTTAAGGGTAAATAAGAGTAGTAGAGCTTAATACTACCATAAACTAACGATAATTTCAAATAAAAACTACTATAATTGCAATAAAAGTAAAGATACATATGGGTTGCGTCCCATAAAGCGCTTGGTTTAACGCCGTCAACCCGACCTATTCAGGTGTTATTCAGGTTGACTGATCATTAAAACCTCTTTAAAATTTAGTCTTTTANAGTCATCGAACTCAATTCATCTCTTTTGATGTAGAGCCATTTCAATCTAATCAAATTATAGAAAAATTCAAAAATATACTTCAAATATTCAAAAGTAATTCTAAGAGTTTAACACTAGGTTCCATGAATTTCTTCCCAATATTTTCTTCACATTCTCAAACTTTTCGGATCTCCTCAATGTGGAAGAAATCCATGGTGAAAATCAAATATTTTTAACTTGGAGTGAAGCTCTTACTTAGAGATGATCAAATTCAAATGTGGAAGAAATCAATGGTGAAAATCAAATATTTTTAGTTTGGAGTGAAGCTCTTACCAAGAGATGATCAAATCCGCCATAGTGAAAATCAAATATTTTTAGCTTGGAGTGAAGCTCTTACCTAGAGATGATCAAATCCGGTGTCAAAATGTCCTTAAAATCGCCTCCCAATCCAAGATCTCTCAAGCCCTAGGTCAAAAGTTGTGTTTTTAGGAGGAAGGGGATGATGAATAGTGGTTGTTGACTAGTCAAAATCATGATTAAAGGTGTTTTTGACGATCTCACCATCAGTGGGGTCGATGGCGCAGTCAGCGCGCTCTATTGAAATTTAAACAGAACTCTCGGGAAAAATCTGTGTCGGTGACGTTGAGGGCGCCGTCGGCAAGCTCTATTGATTTTGGTTCAATTCCCGGATTTTTGTGATTTTGATCAATTTCAAGCCTTAACGACATCCTTTCAATCATTATAAACATAATTTTAAGTTACTAAATGATGTACTTATCACAAATAAACTTTCACAACACAAAACATCACATTTTTATATAAATTCCAAGGGGTACAATATATGTTACATAACACACCTAAGTTTGGTATTTTCTCAACCTCAATACATTAATTCAGAGTCGCAATCCTAGCCGCAACACTCAAAACTCTGAAAACAAAACATCCTATGCTTAGTCTCAACTATAGAGAGATCTAAAAGCATAATTCTAAACAAAGCAAATGCAAAGTTCAAATTACATAGACAGACAGGTAGTTATATAAATATATTATTCATCAGATTCAGTACTAGATTCTCCTCTGAGATCACCCATTGATTGCACATGACCGAAGAGGTTGTAGAAGGGTCAGAATGGAAATTTTTCAGTAGAATCCTCTTCTATCAATTTCATCCTCCTCATCAGTCGTATCAAAATATCTTCTAAATGTTCAAAGTGATCAAAATGTTCTTTCATTCTCTAATCTAGATGATCGAAGAAATCGGAGATATTATTAATTGCATTCATGACATTTTGTACCTCCTTCTCCATTTATTGATTCTGCACAGGATCATCAGAGTCTTATCAGGAATTAAGGGTTGAACAGGCAGTGAATTCTGAGATGATTGATCTACTATAATGGTCATGTCATTTTCATCTTCGAAAGCTGGGAATCTCTCAGTTGGGTCCAAAGGTTTCCAAGGTAGAAGTACCTTTTCCCAATTTTCGTAGGACACTTGGAACTGACTAAAAAGTGTGAAAATTGTGGAAGGGTGTCCAAGCCCATAAGTTGATCAATGAAGGCAATTATTGATCCAATATCGATCGGCAGTTCCCTTTGGATGCAGTAATTCGAAATAGCACTTTCTTTAAAAACTTTACTGATCTACATTGTTGGTAACAATTTTGTAGAAATGAAAAAGTGTCAATGCTTTGAAAAGGGATTTAGGAGTGTCGCAGAAAAACTAACACCTATTCTCTCTCATTTCCTAGTCGTCAGTTTCGTCCGTTAAATATTGGTAAATTTTATTCATCTGGTTTCTTGTTGGGACGAAGTTGGAATATTGGCAGACAGGAATGTTCTCGATCATGTATAATTTATTGATCCGTGCAGAAGTAAAATTGATACATCTACCTCACACATAATTGACTCTCTGGTTGATTCCGTGGAAATTTGCATAAAAGTCCTTTACCACAGGAACAACCACGACGGCGGTAGTATAGTACAGCACTTCCCATCTTTGTTGCATTATCGTTTCTTCAATTGCTATCAAGGGATTATTCAATCCTCAATTTATGAATCCTCATTCCTTGATCAATATTTTCTTAGTCAGTAACTTGTTGAAGATTCACTGCGCGTCCGCACTATTAAACTTTCACCGATTGAAAACTCGCATTCTGGGATTATCAGGGGAATTGGACACCATAGGAATGAATTTGGTGAAGTTTCACTTCATTTTTGGGGAAAATATGAACTTAGGAATCAAATTTGGGAGTTTAAAAGGGTAACTCCCACNAAAGAGGAAGGGGATGATGAATAGTGGTGGTTGACTGGTCAAAATCGCGATTAAAGGTGTTTTTTTGGGATCTCACCGTCGGCGGGGTCTTCGGTACCGTCAGCGAGCTCTATTGAATTAATATCCTAAGTCACGGGAAAAGTCTACCGTCGGCGGCGTCGAGGGCGCTGTCGGCGAGCTTTATTGAATTGGTTCAATTTCCAGATTTCTACGATTCCGATCAATTTCAAGCCTCAACGACATCCGTTCAATCATTATAGACATAATTTTTAAGTGATTAAATGATGTACTAACACAAATAAACATTAACAACACAAAATATCACAATTATATATAAATTCTAAGGGTTACAATATACATTACACGACACACCTAAGTTTGGTATTTTCTCAACCTTAACACATTAATTCAACGTCGCAATCTAAGCCACAACACTCAAAATGTTGAAAACAAACATCTTATGCTCAATCTCAACTATACTGCGATCTAAAAGCAAAATTCTAAAGCAAAGCAAACACAAAGTTCAAACCAAATTACATGCATAGACATACAGGTAGCAAAGTAATTCTACTACTCTTCAGATTCAGTGCTAGATTCTCCTCTAAGATCACCCATTGATTGAACATGAACGAAGAGGTTATAGAAGGGTCGATATGGAAATTCTTCAGTAGAGTTCTCTTCTATCAATTTCAAATTTCTCATCAATCGTATCAAACTTTCTTTGATATGTCCAGAATGAGCAAATTGTTCTTTCATCCTCCAATCTAGATTATCAAAGAAATTTGAGATATTGTTAATTGCATTCATAACATTTTGTACCTCCTTCTTCAATTTCTTGATTCTTTGCAGGATCACTAGTGTTTTGTCCGGAACTAAAGGTTGAATAGGCAGTGAATTCTGAGACGATTGATCCACCATAATAGTCATATCATTTTCATCTTCATTGGCTGGGAATCTCTCATTTGGGTCTAAGTGCTTCCAAGGTAGAAGTACCTCTTCCTAATTTTCGTAAGATACCTGGAACTGACTGCAAAGTAAGAAAATNAAGTGATATTTGACCATCTATACTGACATTGTAACAACAAAGAAAATTCATTCATGATGCGAAAATATATTTTTGGGATGAGCCTTATTTATATAAACAATGTAAGGATTTTATTATGAGAAGATGTGTACCTTATGAAGAAACTGAGCTAATCATTAGAAATGTCATGATTCTGAATTTGGAGGACAGTTTGAGATTGATAAAACTGCTTATAAAATTTGACAAGCTGGATTCTATTGGCCTACTATCTTTAGAGATGTTTATAGATACATAAAAACTTGTGATTGATGCCAACGAGTAGACAATATATCTAGAAGAAATGAAATGCCTCTGAATTTCATGTTAGAAGTTGAGATCTTTGATGTTTGGGGATTAGATTTCATGGGACCATTTATTCCTTCATTTGAGAACTTACACATAATAATTGCAGTAGACAATGTTTCAAAGTGGATTGAAGCACAAGCTTTACCTCATTGTGACACTAAAAGTGTTTCAAAATTTTTAATGAAAATATTTTTACTAGATACGGAATGCCGAGAATGATTATCACTGATGAGGATCACATTTTAGGAATAAATACATTCAAAAATTGACAGAAAAGTTTAACATTATTCATAGAATCTCTACTACCTATCACCCTCAAACTTGTGGGTTAGCTGAAGTTTCTAATAGAGAGATTAAACAAATACTTGAGAAGACTGTAAACCCTAGTAGAATAGATTGATCCACTAGACTGGATACCGCATTATGGGCTTACAGGACTGCTTATAAAACTCATACTGGAATGACTACTTACAGGCTGATTTTTGGAAAGACTTGTCACTTACCAGTAGAATTGGAGCATAAAGCATATTGGACGATAATGAATTCAAAGAATTTAGTTATAATTTGAAATATGCTGGTAAGAAGAGATTGTTACAATTGAATGAATTGGAAGAATTAAAAAATGAATCTAATGATAACGACAAAATCTATAAGGAGAAACTAAAGTTATGGCATGATCGGAAGATTAACCAAAAGAACTTTGAACCAAGACAAGAAGTTCTGCTTTACAATACAAGGTTGAAGTTATTCCCTGGGAAATTGAAGTCTCGTTGTTTAGGACCCTTTACTGTAACTCAAGTTTATACTTACGAAGCTGTTGAAATTGAAGATCAAAAGACTGGGATTAGATTTAAAGTAAATGGACACAAATTACAACCGTATTTTGCGGGTAAAAGACCAAATTTTAAAGAGGTTTTAATGATCAGTCAACCTAAATAATATTTGAATAGGTCGGGCTGACGACATTAAACCAAGCGCTTTATGGGAGGCAACCCATAATTATCTTTATTTTTATCGCAATTATAGTAGTTATTATTTAAATTTATTGTTAGTTTATAGTAGTATTAAGCTCTACTACTCTTATTTACCCTTAAATTTGAAATTATCATTAGTTTGTGGTAGTATTGAACTCTACTACTCATATTTATCCTTGAATCGAAATTATCGTTAGTTTGTGGTAGAATTGAACTCTACTACTCATAATTACCCTAGAAATATCTTAAAATTTGGATCCATAAAAAAAAATTGGAATGCATTCAAACCAGAGCGAAATTGTGCAATTTTTGCCTTGGGCGCCGACGGCGTGTTTTCCCGAGAGTCCAGGCAATTAAATTCTAAAAGCTCGCCGACGGCGCCCTCGACGCCGCCGACCGTGAGACCGACAGGGTGGCGATTTTTGGAGTTTGATTGGACGGTTTTTGGCAGTTTTAGGCCGGAGTTACTTCTTTTAAACTTAAAAATTCGATTCATAAGTTCATATTTCCCCAAAAATGAAGTAAAACTCCACCAAATTCATCTCTATGGTGTCCAATTGCCTTGAAAACCATTGAATGCGAGTGTTAAACCGGAGAAAGTTCATTAGTGCTGAGGCGCAGCGAATCTTCAACAAAGTACCGACGAAGAAAAAATTAATTAAGGAAAGAGGATTTGTGAATCGAGGATTGAATAATCCATCGACGACAATTGAAGAGATGATTGAGCGATGATGATGGGAAGTGTTGTGCTACACTACAATCGCCGTAGTTGTTCCGATGGTGAAGGAATTTTATGTTAATTTGCATGAAATCAGCCAGAGAGTCGTCTATGTGCGAGGTAGATGAATAACTTTTACTCCTGCAAGGATCAATGAGTTATATATGATTGAGAATGTTCCTGTTATCCATTATTTTAACTTCGTCCCGAGAAGAAATCTGATGAATGAGATCTACCAATATTTAACGGACGAAACTGAAGACTGGGAAATGAGAGAAAACGGGTATGTTAGTTGTTCTACGACACTTCTAAACCCCGTTTTCAAACACTGGCACTTCTTCATTTATGCAAAACTATTGCCGACGATGAGAATCGGTAAAGTTACTAAGGAAAGTGCTATTCTGAATTACTGCATCCAAATGGGACTGTCGATCAATATTGGATCGATAATTGTGAAGTCTGTTTTGGTCCTGATCGTTCATGGAACGACTTATGGTCTTGGACATCCTTCAACAATTTTCTTACTTTGCAGTCAGTTCCAGGTATCTTACGAAAATTAGGAAGAGGTACTTCTACCTTGGAAGCACTTAGACCCAAATGAGAGATTCCCAGCCAATGAAGATGAAAATGATATGACTATTATGGTGGATCAATCGTCTCAGAATNGCATTATGTGCTTATAGGACTGCTTATAAAACTCATATTGGAATGAATACTTACAGGCTGATTTTTGGAAAGACTTGTCACTTACCAGTAGAATTGGAGCATAAAGCATATTGGACGATTAAAGAATTCAATTATAATTTGAAATATACTGGTAAGAAGAGATTGTTACAATTGAATGAATTGGAAGAATTAAAAAATGAATCTTATGATAACGACAAAATCTATAAGGAGAAACTAAAGTTATGACATGATCAGAAGATTAACCAAAAGAACTTTGAACCAAGACAAGAAGTTCTGCTTTATAAAACAAGGCTGAAGTTATTCCCTGGGAAATTGAAGTCTCGTTGTTTAGGACCCTTTACTGTAACTCAAGTTTATACTTACGGAGCTGTTGAAATTGAAGATCAAAAGACTGAAAATAGATTTAAAGTAAATGGACATAAATTACAACCGTATTTTGCTGGTAAAAGACCAAATTTTAAAGAGGTTTTAATGATCAGTCAACCTAAATAATATTTGAATAAGTCGGGCTGACGACATTAAACAAGCGCTTTATGGGAGGCAACCCATAGTTATCTTTATTTTTATTGTAATTATAGTAGTTTTATTTGAAATTNCCCTGCAAAAATTCAAGTTATATCTAAATTAACACCTCCTACTAATGTAAGAGAGGTTAGGTAGACCCTGCAAAAATTCAAGTTATATCTAAATTAACACCTCCTACTAATGTAAGAGGGGTTAGACAGACCTTCCAAAAATTCAAGTTATATCTAAACTAACACCTCCTACTAATGTAAGAGAGGTTAGGAGTTTTATGGACATGTTGGTTTTTACAGGCGTTATATTAAAGATTTTTCAAAAATTACCAAACCTCTAGATTCAAGTTATATCTAAACTAACACCTCCTACTAATGTAAGAGAAGTTAGGAGTTTTCTTGGATTCAAGTTATATCTAAACTAACACCTCCTACTAATGTAAGAGAAGTTAGAAGTTTTCTTCGACAGACCCTGCAAAAATTCAAGTTATATCTAAACTAACACCTCCTACTAATGTAAGAGACGTTAGGAGTTTTCTTGGACATGTGGATTTTACAGGCGTTTTATTAAAGATATTTCAAAAATTACCAAACCTCTATGCCAACTTTTAGAAAAGGATCAGGCGTTTTATTAAAGATTTTTCAAAAATTACTAAACATCTATGCCAACTTTTACAAAAGGACAAGAAATTTGAATTTACTGAAAATTGTTTAAGTGCCTTTAAGTTAATAAAGGATAAATTAATGACAGCCCCTATTATAGTTTCACCTAACTAGAAGAAACCATTTGAACTGATGTGCGAAACTAGTGATTATGCTATTGGTGTTGTTCTTTGACAAAGGTATAAAAATATTTTTAAAGTTATATACTACGTTAGTAAAACTCTTAATAATGCTCAAATTAATTATATTGTTACGGAAAAAGAGTTATTGGCCATTGTGTATGCTTTAGACAAATTTAGATCTTATTTAATTGGGACTAAATGTGTTGTGCTGACCATTGTGTATGCTTTAGAAAAATTTAGATCTTATTTAATTGGAGCTAAATGTGTTGTGCACATATTGTGTATGTTTTTGACAAATTTAGATCTTATTTAATTGGGACTAAATGTGTTGTGCACATGATCACTAGCTATTAAATATCTGATGCAAAAGATGGATGTCAAATTAAGGTTAATTAGATGGATATTTTTGATGCAAGAATTTGATCTTGTCGTTTTTGATAGAAAGGGAACTGATAATCAAATTGCTGATCATTTGTCGAGATTAGAAAATCATGAAAATAGAAAGAGAACTGATAATCAAATTGCTGATCATTTGTCAAGATTAGAAAATCAAGAATTACTAACAACGACAATGAAATTACAGATTTTTTTCCTGATGAACAACTTTATAATATTAATGAGTGGAAAATACCATGGTATGTTGATATTGTTAACTATATTATAAGTGATATTTTGCCACCTAGGCTGATATTGCAACAACAAAGGCGTATTTTTGGGTAAGTGATATTTTGACCATCTATACTGACATTGTAACAACAAAGAAAATTCATTCATGATGCGAAAATATATTTTTGGGATGAGCCTTATTTATATAAACAATGTAAGGATTTTATTATGAGAAGATGTGTACCTTATGAAGAAACTGAGCTAATCATTAGAAATGTCATGATTCTGAATTTGGAGGACAGTTTGAGATTGATAAAACTGCTTATAAAATTTGACAAGCTGGATTCTATTGGCCTACTATCTTTAGNATTCCTAACTTTATGTTGTGTATTGGGGTCCTTAAATTTTAAGGATAATATTATTAAGTAAGGCATATTAAGTTTGAGGTATTCACCAGGTTAAGAGTAGGAAGCAGGTTCATGCAACCTTCTTAATATTTGGTAAAAAGCCTTGGGTTCATTTAAACTTTATTACGTTATTTANATCCTAAATTCAAAAGTCATCTTATGCTAATGAAGTTTCAAAAATTTTGATAATTATGAGGATTATTCATTTATCTTATATTTTGGCAAAGTGAAGTGGGTTTCTACCAATTAAGCCCACTTTTCATTGAAAATCATCAAATGAGTTAATTAATATCATAAATTACCCATTTCCCATTTTAATTAAGCCTAAATGTTCATTAGGGCCAAAATATTCAAAATTACAATTTTGCCCCAAAGGGTCCAAACTTTCATAATTAGTCAAATTTAAGTCAAATGACTTTAANCGTCCAAACTTTGATAATTTGTCAAATTTAAGTCAAATGACTTTGAAATTTTATGTAACCCTACTGATAGGTAAATTAAGACATCAAAGGAGAGAATGTGAATTTTCACAATTTAATTTAATTCATATAATTATTTTTATGTAAAGATATGCATCTTTAAAGAAAATTTCAAAAGTTGATCAGGACAACTCCAAATCACTTGGAATTTTTATGTAAGCTAGCCCTAGACAAGAAAGTCCTTTGGCCAAAATTTCATAATTTTTTAAAGTTTTTGTGATTTATTAGAATTAATGCCCTAGACCAGAAAGTCCTTTGGCCAAAATTTCATAATTTTTTTGAAGTTTCTGTGATTTATTAGAATTAATTGAAGTTTTGGGGACTTTAATAAAAATTTGAAATTTTTATGTGAGCTAGCCCTAGACTAGAAAGTCCTTTGGCCAAAATTTCATAATTTTTAAAGTTTCTGTGATTTATTAAAATTAATTGAAGTTTTAGGGACTTTAATAAAAATAAAAAGTTTCTGTGATTTATTAGAATTAATTGAAGTTTTGGGGATTTTAATAAAAATAAAATTTTAAGTTGCTGTGATTTATTAAAATTAATTGAAGTTTTGGGGACTTTAATAAAAATAAAATATTAATATGTTGAAAAATATGTTTCATATTTTTGGAAAATCTCTCTGAGGTCAGAGAACTCAGCATGTGTTGAAAAATATGTTTTATATTTTTGGAAAATCTTTTTGAAGTCAGAAAACTCAGAAAAAATTGAAAAATATATTTTATATTTTTGGAAAATCTCCCTGAGGTCAAAGAACCCAGAGAAATTTATTTGAAAAAATATGTTTTATATTTTTGGAAAATCTTTCTGAGATCAGAGAACTTAGAGAAATTCATTTACAAAATATTTTTTATATTTTTGGAAAATCTTTCTGAAGTTAGAGAACTCAAAAAAATTTATTTTATATTTTTCTGATTTAATTTTTTATATTTTTGGAAAATCTCTCTGAGGTCAAAGAACCCAGAGAAATTTATTTTATATCTGAAGTTCTGGGGACTTTAATAAAAATAAAATATTTTATTTATTGAAAAATATATTTTATATTAGAAAATCTTTATAAGATCAGAAAACTTAGAGAAATTTCTTTTATATTTTTCTGATTTTTATTTATTTTTCTAGAATTATTTTGGTGAAAATTCTATTTTNCACCAAAGGAAAATATGTTGAGATTTTCATACCTATTTTACACTGTTTTTTATGATATTGTACTTTAAAGAAAAGTATTTTTGATGTTTTGTTGCAGACATTATGAATTATGGTCATTGGAGCAAAAAGATGCAAAAAGGAGCAAATTTGGAGAGAAAAGGACAAAAATATGAAGATTTGAAATAGGGCACTGACGGCGAGCCCAACGGTGCCGACAACGAGAATTTCCCAAGACTCTAGATCAATTATTTTAGAAGGCCCGCCGACGGCGGCCCCCGACGGCACCCTCGAGGCCGTCGACAGTGAGATCGGCTGTTAATTCAAAAGTTGCATTGAATGTGGACAATTTTTGGAGAGATGGTTAGGCAACTCTTGGAAAAACTCTTCTACAACTTTAAAAGAAGATTTTGGCTGAAAATTGAAGGGGAGTTGGAGGAGTTTGAAGGTTCAAACAGCGTCCAAGAGTTCCAGTAGTGTGTAGAGAGTCTAATTTAAGGTTAGATTGTGAGGAATTCTTCGATAGATTGTAAGAGTGGGGAAAGTGAGAGATTTTTTTCTCGTTGCCGCTTCAAAGAAGAATTTTGTGTGATGTAAAGAAAGGAAGAGATTTGGAAGAATTTCGAGGAGTTTGCTTGGGGAGGAATTAGAGATAAGTGTTATTTACTTATTGTAGTTTGTATGACTTTGCTTTTATATATAAATTCTGAGTTTTGTTGTGTCTTCCCCATGAGTTCTGAGTAGTTTTCTCTGTCTTTCTTCTTGTCTTGAGATCTGTGAAATAGTGATTTGAATTCGTTGACCCTTGAAAATGTTAAAGAAGTTGTGATGATCTTTTCACTTTGATCTTAATTTACATTCAATCCGACCAATTAATTTGTCAAAATATGTTGAGTTTTACAACTAAAGTGAACATTACATCAAAGATTCAGGGAGGTCAAAGCCCTTGAAAGTTGGGTGCAAATAAATAAGAAAATAAAATTATCGGGCGTAAAATTGGAGATTTTAGAGTGGCAGACTAAAATCCTCAATTCGATCCTATCTTTTGGGTGTTGAAGTGTAGATGTTATCCCTCAGGCGAGGGGAACGTGGGAGCTCCGAAGTGAGAGTCGGTATCCTCCCAGCCTAGCCGCAGATTCAGTGAGGGGAACGTGAAAGCTCCAAAGTGAGAGTCGGTATCCTCCCAGCCTAGTTACAGAATCAGTAACCAAGCATAGGATTAGTCAATGTTCTTTATGTCTGGACCAAAGGGTAAGTCATATCGTTTGGGTGCTGAAGTGTAGATGTTAGCCCTCAGGCGAGGGGAACGTGGGAGCTCAATTCAATCCTATCGTTTGGGTGTTGAAGTGTAGATGTTAGCCCTCAGGCGAGGGGAACGTGGGAGCTCGAAAGTAAGAGCCGGTATTCTCCCAGCCTAGCCGCAGATTCAGTAAACAAGCGTAGGATTAGTCAATGTTCTTTATGTTTGGGTGTTGATGTGTAGATGTTAGCCCTCAGGTGAGGGGAACGTGGGAGCTCCAAAGTGTCCGGTATCCTCCCAGCCTAGCTGTAGATTCAGTAACCAAGCATAGGATTAGTCAATGTTCTTTATTCGGTATCCTCCCAGCCTAGCCGCAGAATCAGAGTGTAGATGTTAGCCCTCAGGTGAGGGGAACGTGGGAGCTCCGAAGTGATCCGGTATCCTCCCAGCCTAGCTGTAGATTCAGTAACCAAGCATAGGATTAGTCAATGTTCTTTATTCGGTATCCTCCCAGCCTAGCCGCAGAATCAGCCAAGCATTTGTCTAGTCAATGTTCTTGATGCCTGGACCAAAGGGTAAAGAATATGTATGCTCCTATTTGGCACAATCCAATTTGAACAGATTCACTTTATCCATTCACTATAATTTCTTGACAAGGAGAAGGATGTTTTCTTATATATTGAATNAGTATATCCATCTAAAAAATAAAAATATTTGTGCACAGCAAGTTTATCTACTATTTAATCTAAAAAGGGTAAAGGTAAGTGATCTTTCATGGTGGTAGTGTTTAATTTTCTATAATCAATGCAAATATGCTACCCAGTAACTTTTCTGATAGGTATTAATTCGTTATTTTCTTTTATTTCAACAGTCACT
This sequence comes from Phalaenopsis hybrid cultivar, assembly GCA_002079205.1. Classification (NCBI taxonomy): domain Eukaryota; kingdom Viridiplantae; phylum Streptophyta; class Magnoliopsida; order Asparagales; family Orchidaceae; genus Phalaenopsis; species Phalaenopsis hybrid cultivar. The sequence continues at coordinate 69,503 of JXCR01135242.1, forward strand.
CCTCCTTTCTTAGGAACACAATGAGTTAGACTTACCCATGCACTATCTGAAATAGGATATATAATTCCAGTGTCTAACCATTTCAAAATTTCCTTCTTAACTACTTCTTTCATCATTGGATTTATACTCCTTTGTGGATCAACTCTTGGTTTATATTGCTCATCTAATATAATTTTGTGCATACAGATCGAATGACTGATTCCCTTAATATCACCTAGGGTCTAACCAAATGCTATCTTATATACTTTCAATGTATCTAACAGTCTTTGCTCTTGCAAATCATTTAATTCTGAAGATATAATTACAGTCAATGTAGATGAGTCTCCCAGAAACACATACTTCAAGTGGCTAGGCAATATTTTCAACTCAAGTTTAGATTGTTTATAATTGATGGAACTAGAGTCTTAACAGCATTTTCTGTAATATCCAGCATCTCAAATCTTTTCTGAACATAATCTAATTACTTAGTTTCCAATTCATCCAAAATAACTTCATCACTCTCTTCAAATTTTTCTTTCTCTTCAAAATGTTCTTTAAAATGTTCATGCAATAGATGTTCACAAATTTCCATACAAAAACATTCATTATTTTATTCAACAGCAGGGTATTTCATAGATTTTGCAATGTTAAAAGTCACTTCTTGATCGTTAACTCTCATAGTTAATTCTTTTTTTTGAACATCTATCATAGCTTTTTCAGTAGCTAGAAATGGTCTCCCTAACATGATAGATATTTCTTTATCTTCCTCCATATCTAAAACAACGAAATCCACCAGAAAGATAAATTTATCCACTTTTACTAACACATCTTCTATAACTCCCTTAGGATATGTAACTATAAATTTGTCCACTTTTACTAACACATCTTCTATAACTCCCTTAGGATATGTAACTGAACGATTTGCTAACTGAAGAGTTACAGAAGTAGGTGAGACTTCTCCTAATCCTAATCATTTGAAAATTGATACGCTAACTGAAGAGTTATAGAAGTAGGTGAGACTTCTCCTAATCCTAATTTTTTGAAAATTGATTCTAACTGAAGAGTTAAAGAAGTAGGTGAGACTTCTCCTAATCCTAATCTTTTGAAAATTGATCTAACTCGAAGAGTTACAGAGGTAGGTGAGACTTTTTCTAATCCTAATCTTTTGAAAATTGATAGCGGCATAAGATTAATGTTGGCTCCCAAATCACATAAAGCTCTTCCATAAAATTTTTCACCGATAGCACACGGTATAGTGAAACTGCCAGGATCTTTTAATTTTTCAGGAAGGTTTTTTTGAATAATTGCACTACACTCTTCGCTAAGTGCAACAGTTTTGTTATCCGTAAACTTCCTTTTCTTGTTCAAAATATCTTTCATAAATTTCACATAATTGGGCATTTGCTTTAAAGCTTCTACGAATGGGAATATTTACCGTTAACCTCTTAAGAATTTCTAAAAATTTGGAAAATTATTTATTCTATTTGTGTTGCTTCAATCTTTGAGGAAACGGTGGTGAAGGTTTCTCCACAGTAATCTTCATTGGTGTAAATGGATATTCTAAACTTGGGTATTCATGATCCTTTTCTTTGTCAGTATCCACTTTCTCTTTTTCAGTTTTTGTTTCTTTCTGTACTCTCATTTCCAATTCTTTTCCACTTCGTAATTGTATCGCTTTGATTTTTTCTTTTCCTTGATCTTTAGAATTTGGTTCCGCAGTACTCGGAAAAGTTCCTAATGTTCGGTTACTAAGCGTAGTAGTGATATGCCCTAATTGATTTTCAATATTTTTAATAGTAGTTTCTTGATTTTGTAATTGATTTCTTTGAATTTGTAATTGATTTCCTTGATTCTGCAATTGTCTACCCATGTTTAATATCAGCTCTTCCATAGACAACTTCTTCTCCTTAATTTGAGTGTTACTGTTCTGGAGGATAAGAAGGTCTATAGTTAACATTTCCTTGGTTGGATGATTTTCCTAATGGGTTCACTAGAGGATAAGAAGGTCTATAGTTAATATTTTCTTGGTTGGATGAATTTCATAATGGGTTCACTGGGTTCTTTGCCCATTATTGATTTGTAGAAGAATTGTTATTCCAATTAAAATTTGGATGATTCTTCCAACTGGGTTACAATAGTTCGAATAAGGGTTGTTGGGTCTATTACTAGCATTTAAAGTCTCATATGAAGGTTGAACATCCACAGGTTATAATAGTTCGAATATGGGTTGTTGGGTCTATAATAGCATTTAAGGTTTCATATAAACCAATTGTTGATTTGTAGAAGAATTGTTATTCCAATTAAAATTTTGATGATTCTTCCAACCTGGGTTTATTTGTAGAAGAATTGTTATTCCAATTAAAATTTGGATGATTCTTCCAACCTGGGTTGTAATGGTTTGTAGAAGAATTGTTATTCCAATTAAAATTTGGATGATTCTTCCAACCTGGGTTATAATAACATTGTTGATCTGTAGAAGAATTGTTATTCCAATTAAAATTTGGATGATTCTTCCAACATGGGTTATAATAGTCAAATAATGTTGTAGGTCTATTAATAGCATTTAAAGTCTCATATGAAGGTTGAACTTCCACAAATTGCCTAGATGAATTCTCTTCCATCATAGGAGGTGTTGGAGAATAATTCATTCTATAATGATCTAATTTCTTTGATATTGCAGCAATCCGCGAAGCCAACATAGATATTGCATCAGAATCATGGACACTAGCTACTCTTTTAGGATTTACCATTTCAGAGGGCCATTAAAAATTGTTGGTAGCCATCTCTTCTATTAACGAATAAGCCTCATCAAAAGGTTTTGACATTAACGAACCACCAGCCACATCATCTATAATCAATCTAAGTGATCCCACTAATCCATTATAAAAAGTTTGAATTATCAACCAATCTGGTAACAAATGATGAGGGCATTTCCTAAGAAGTTCTTTAAATCTCTCCCAAGCTTCGTATATTGACTCTCCATCAATCTGACAGAACGATGTCATGTCATTTCTAAGTTTAGCAGTTTTGGATGGAGGGAAATATTTGGAT
>JXCR01135248.1:0-12161 GCA_002079205.1 Phalaenopsis hybrid cultivar
ATATATATATATATATATATATATGCTCAATTTTTCTTGCTGTGAGGGTTATGATATTATGCAGAATACATAACTCTATTTTCTAAATGGTAAAACTTTCTTGTTTAAGAAAAGGATCACGAGAATTTAGACTATTTAAAAAGTGTTGATATTCCTCCATAACTTTTGATATTTTGTTGGAATAAAATTGGGATGTCAAAGGGGGAGTTAGCTTTGCATTGACATTGTAGTTGATAACATTACTATTAATAGTTCCAGTTTGACTTTGCAAAAGTCTGTGTGAGAGTCTCACAACCATCCATTATTCCTAATTTTTTTTCCTTAATTATAATGTTAATAAATTTACTCACAAGTTCTTATATGATTTAAGATCAAAAGCTTATTGTAGGTGCACTACTTTTTTTTATGTTTATCTTTTCCATTTATTCATCCTCATAACCATTCACAATTCCATAAAAATAAAAGTAAAAGTAGAGTCTCTTTTAGAAGAAGATCTAAAAGAAGTTCAACCACAAGATACGACAAAATAACATAGTAATTAAGTAAAAAGTGTATAAATTAGGATAGAATTCAACAAAAGTAGTATTTATGAAAATACTGAGGTTCAAAATTGTATGAATAGATAAATGATAGATTTCATCAAAAGAGCATAGCTATTTTATTAAAGTTGTAATTATAAGAGCATAATTAGATTGTGGTGAAAATGTATTTATAAATGCATGACTACACTAAGAATAATCTTGACCAAAAGTGCATGGTGACAGCTCAGAAAGTTGTTGTGAAGCAAATCAGTCGTATCATGCAAGTATACATATTAAGTAATATTGTGGATTCAGAGTACCGCATATCGATCATATGAGGAAAGAACTAAGAAATATTCCAACAAGTGAATTTCTAATTTACTAAAAATCTAAACCCGCTTTAGCATGATCACAAGTAAGAGATTGAATTCCTACAATCCTAATTATAAACATAAATCGAAAGCACATGTTGGAAAACAAGAAAGCGGAGAAATTTTATGATTCTTCAAGGGAGATGAGGCTTGCGTTTCTGTGATTTAGGTGTTGTGGTGGTTTGTGATTTTTCAAGATGATCCCCAACCTGATAGTTGCCAACGTGGATAAAATATTCTTCTTAAGCCTATGCTTAGGTCAAAAGAGAAATTAGAACGCATAAAATTAAGTTTCTCTTAACCCCATGACATTTCCTAGGATTAATCCAATCTCATTTCTAGATTACAAATTCTTAATAGAATATGTCTATTCTTATCAGGATTTTATGATTAACTCATTCGTTCCTCTATGTGGCGGGCAAAAAGTCGTAGATCATGAAGCTGTTAACATTCTAATTGGTCAAACTAGGATTAAATGAAGTGCAAAGTTTAACACAATAAATTTGGCATGGGAGCTCAAAAAAACATTATTGGAAAAATAATCTGTGAAAATCACAAAATCATGGGTCTTAAATCACATGCGTCAATTTTACGTGATTTTATATGTTATTATTTCTGCATTTTACATATTAATTTTATTTATTTTTCACAGATTTACACTTGAGAAATGTTTTTTGTTCATGTTTCTAGGATGTAGGAAATTGAATATGAACAAGTTGGAGCGAGAAAATCCAACAAAAAAGTGCCTCGAAGCGACGTGACCACGCTTAAAGGTGGCATGACCACACCACTTATCGAACATGGCCAGCATGACCACGCCATATGACGTAGTAGGGCGACATGACCACCCCACAATCGGGTGTGACCACATCGACCTTGGTAGTTCAACGGCATGACCACGTCGGAAACGGGAGTGACCACGTCAACGAGCGAGAAACACTTTAGAAAAAAAGTTGATGGCCCAAACCACGATTTTTTATATAAATCTTAGGGCTTCTTGGAGGGAGTTCTGCATTAGAGAATGCTTAGAGGCTTAAAGAAGAGAGTTTATAAGAGATTTTGAGGAATCTCTTGAGGGTTGTCTTCCACATTGGGTCAACCTTCAAGGGATAGTTTTTCTTTACTTTGTGAGTTGTGAAAGATTTTGTATGAGAGGGACATGTGTCGCCTTTTGCAGAGAAAACAAATTCTTGTAAGTTTTTCATATTTATGTTGCTTTCAATGAATTTTCATATAAGTGTTTTTCGCTATAGTTTCTCCATAATGAGAAGCTAAGTTCTTTTCGTGCCTTTGTAATGTAGTGAGTGGTGGATTTATCGTAGATTTTCCATAATGTTTTTCCATTGATCATTTTTTGTGCTTTCATGGCTTATGTTGTTGCTAACCTCCAAACTTAATTTACTTCTAGTCTGGCCAACTGTGATGTTAAAATATTTCGTGAAACTACAATCTTTAATCGTTGCATAGTGAAAACAAAGAGTTCATCACATAATTCCGAGATGATAGACATATTCCAGTGGAATTCTACAATCATCCTAGGTGATCGAAAAAGTCATGCGAAATGTGATAGGGATTGAGAAAGCCTCAACTTCATGGATTTTAGGTTTTTTTGATCTAGACATATACATAAGGAGTATTATGTCCCTGATTCACAATAATCACGTAGGAAAAGCGATCGTTACGATTCTCAAATCACAAAGGCATGTGTCTCATCTATCTTGAAGAAACTCACGAACAATCCTACTGTTTTTTGTTTTTTATTCAATTACTAAGTATTCTACTTTCCTAGGACCTTAAGACTTAAAAAACTCCTTTTAATAAATGCTAACCTAAGTTAACTAAATTAGTAAACTAGAAATTTTTCTGTGTAGATAAATATTATACATTCCATGTGAGATCGATATGTGGCACTTTTGAACCGCATTACTACTTGACACGTGCACTTGTGTTGTATGGTTAACTACTTTACGGTAAATTTTGGTGCTTCAACAAGCATAACCTGAAAAAAAAAAAAAAACACTTACAAAATAATTTTTCCTCTCCACCAAAGTAGAAGTTCTCCCTCTTATACAATATTCTATCTAAAACAATAAAATAATAAAAGGAGGAGAAAGAAATACAACCCTTACGACCTCAACCTTAAGCAAAGAAGCAAGCCATAAGGTAGAAACTCTCTCTCTCACAAAAGCTCTCAATATCTGCCTCCAACCGTCTCTAATGATCCATGCTTCCTCAATGCTACCATAAAGTCCATTTTTATAGCAACTGTCTCAAATTTAGCAGAAATTTCTTCTAAAAAATGTTTCCCGCTTCTTCAGCATGGTCACGTTAACTTTATGGATCAGGCAATATGGTCACGCCCAATCTAGGCATGATCACGTCACCCTATTAATCGGGCGGCGTGGTCCTGTCCATCTGATCCTAGCATGGTTACGCCCATATGGGGCGTGATCACGCCAGTTCTAACAATCTCAACCTTAATCTCGAAAAACGTACTTAATCTCTTGTAACTAGTACATTAGTTACAAAAACCTTCTACGAGAGTAAATTCATAATAATTAAAACAAAACAACAAGTAAAAATTGGGTTAAATGCAGTAAGAATTGCATAAATTTGAATAATGTCAAATAGCACAATCAAAAGTGCATAACTATATAATAATAAATTAGCTCAAAAGTGAATAGTTTATTCAATAAAAATTATGATTTAGCGGATAAAAGGTGCAGTTGAATGACCATGGCTTCATGAAGGATTTGGTTAAAAATCACCAAATTAGTATAAAATGTAAAGGGATATTCGTGTTGATTTGACTATAAATCAAATTAAGTCCACTTTTAAGCTCAATGGGTCTCATGGTTAATTACATTGCAAAAACAAGTTATTACATTAATAAAAAAAGATTAAATTTTTATTGCACCAATTGAATTCACTAGGACTGATTAGATTTAATAATAAAAAATAGTTTCTATCATAAGCCTAGATAATGACAAATTGGTATAAATGCAAATTGAATTTAAATTTAAGATTGATTTAAAATTTTATGATTAATAAGAGTTTGCTTTGAGCAGCTGCAGTTGTTTGAAGAAACAATGAAAAAGAAGTTGTCCAAAAAACTGTGATTGTTATTGTACTTTTTATTTTTGAAAAAGTCATATCACATCTTTCTAGCAGTCTACGCAAATAGTTGGTTCTGGTGGGAAAATACAACTTTCAGCTGCAACTTTTTGAAAACGCAGACAAAATACAGTTTTGTCAAACAGAAAATACTGAGGTGCGGCACCGCACCACCACCATATCGCTGCCCCAAACGCATATCATTATGTGCTCTTTTCAAAATCCCGTGAGATACTATAATCATTTTAAAGTCATCACTTAATCATTCTTGGTTGAAAACTGAAGTTGTGCTTCTAGCTAAACCAAGCTAAATGATGGTCGATGAATGCTCTAAGAAATATAAATTAAAATTGTATTGGAAAGGATAAGTACTTGAAATAACTCTATGAATGAGCTCAGGGAGGATGTCAAGCTTAATCTTTGTTTAAAGGATCTCTTTGATCGATCTGTCCTATATATCAAAACATGTACAATACTAACATTTTTTTTTAATCGTAATAGTTCATTATTACAATGGTGCTAATCTAACAACCTTAACTTTAAAGCAAAAATAATCTGTATTCTATAAACTCAGAGATGAAATAAATGCACTCTTACTTCCATCTATATGGGTAGCCCGCCTAAGGGCGTGGTGCCATTCAAAGACCAAAATGAAATGGTTAAAAATATAAGAGTGCTTCATCTCTTCTTACATTACCTGATACTAACTTTTATAAATGTAAAATTTAGAGGATGGATATGCAAATACATAGAGGAATTGGGTGGTATGTATGTAAATGCCCCTAAAATTTAATCAACCTAAATTTATAAGATTATGCGGCTTTAAATAAAATAAACACGCGCATCGCATATGAGCAAGAATTTAGGGTATGTTTAGNGTGCGCATCGCATATGAGCAAGGATTTAGGGTATGTTTAGGGCAGTTGTAGCTTATTGAACAATCTGCTGATAACCTGATTAAAAATAATCTACTGATAAGCTAGTTGTGGTGGCTATTACAAATTTTTATTTTTTTGGAAAAGTCAAATCACAGCCAGAAAGCTGTCGCCGCATCAAATAAGCTACCCCATGTTAAACAATCTGCTGATAGGTGCGGTGTGAAAACTCTATTTTCAACATTTTTAAAACTCATACGCTGCCAAAATACATTTTACCCAAACAGGTCAGGTGCTTTTCAAAACGCCACCGCACCAAATAAGCTGCCCCAAACGGACCCTTAATGTCGCAATTTTCATGAACTAATCAGTGTGTTGCCATTCCTTCCAAAAATGTATAATGGTATGTAGACTAACATAAAGACTCCAAAAATTATAACCTTTATAAAACCTGTTTGAAGTTCAGATGCAAGCACTCTTTCTGGTGAAAATAAATAAAACGAATGAGCTGAAAATTTTATAATTATATAATTATAGAGTCATAATTAACCCATAAATTAGTGAAATTTTATTTTAATTTTTTTTCACTTTCTTTGAGTCTAAGCAAAGCTCAAGCATAAAATGAACATTGGCAGCACTTATTGTCCTATGTAAACCACCTTGTTTTAATAGCCAATTTCGCAAGCAACAAGAAGGAATCCGAGATGGCTTCTGACCAAATATAAATTAATAATAATAAAATGATAATACATATAATTGAGGTGAAATTAAGTTTCCATAAACTTGACACCGTGCTGCAATTTTATATGTTGGTTAAACTGTGTTTTGACAGTTTTTTTTAAAAAGTTGCCGCTAAATCTACATTTTTCCACTGGTCCTGACTAGGTGCGATGACAGCTTTCTAGCCGCAACCTGACTTTTTTAAAAAAAAAATGTAATTGTCATTGTAGCTTTTTGAACATCATATCATTTTTCAGGAGTTTCACAACTATGTTTAAATAAACTGCAGCTGCCCCAAACAGANCGACACCGTGCTGCAATTTTGTATGTTGGTTAAACTGTGTTTTGACAGTTTTTTTTTAAAAGTTGCCGCTAAATCTACATTTTTCCACTGGTCCTAACTAGGTGCGATGACAGCTTTCTAGCCGCAACCTGACTTTTTAAAAAAAAAATGTAATTGTCATTGTAGTTTTTTGAACATCATATCATTTTTCAGGAGTTTCACAACTATGTTTAAATAAACTGCAGCTGCCCCAAACAGACCCTAAGTCAATCTATATATAATCAAATAAATCTTCATTAAGTGTTTAAATTGGTGATACACTTTCTTATGAGTGTTAACTGCTAGACGTACAAAGGATGGATGTCCTTAATGAGGACGATGGTAAGGATGAGCATTTGATTGTGATAAAATTGAATATTGAACGGCCCCAAAGTGCTTTATGAACTAAAGATCGGGTTCAATGTAGTAATTAGATTGGCTAAATTATAGGATCAATATATTTGTGGTTAGGTATCCTGTAAAGCTATGCAACAGGAAGAAGAAGATGGCATTGCATCGCGCTAATCCAATGTGGAAGATGAATAGTATACACTGTATTATGGATTATCAATAAGGTCCTAACAATCATTACTAGTAAGAGAGAGACCCCTAAATGTTCTAAGACGGTACGTTACATGATTTCAGACTATTTTCGACGGTTAAAATTATTTGAAAATGACTAAAATGCCATCGATTCTAAAAAATATTATTGCTTTTCGACGGGCAAATGACTATTGCTTTTCGTTGTTTGTCGGAAAGCCAAGTTTTGACGGAATTTCCTATGAAATAATTGATTGGCGACATTCCGAAAGGTAATATTCTCATTTGATATAATTTCTGACACGTATTACTAGTCGGTTCATGCCAGTGAAGAACCGATGGTTTGTCACCCATATGTGAAGGTTTTATAACTGACGGAAATTGCTCATAAATTTATAATATGTTTTTGTCCTTCAGTTAACAGTCGAAAAATTGCGCATGAAAAAGAAATAAAAAACCTTCTTTATTTCATTAGGATTTCCACTATTCAATTGCATCATAGAAACATATGAAATATAATTTTCACANGTTTGATTGTGATAAAATTGAATATTGAACGGCCCCAAAGTGCTTTATGAACTAAAGATCGGGTTCAATGTAGTAATTAGATTGGCTAAATTATAGGATCAATATTTTTGTGGTTAGGTATCCTGTAAAGCTATGCAACAGGAAGAAGAAGATGGCATTGCATCCCGCTAATACAATGTGGAAGATGAATAGTATACACTGTATTATGGATTATCAATAAGGTCCTAACAATCATTACTAGTAAGAGAGAGACCCCTAAATGTTCTAAGACGGTACGTTACATGATTTCAGAGTATTTTCGACGGTTAAAATTAACTGAAAATGACTAAAATGCCATCGATTCTAAAAAATATTATGGCTTTTTGACGGGCAAATGACCATTGCTTTTCGTTGTTTGTCGGAAAGCCAAGTTTTGACGGAATTTCCTATGAAATAATTAATTGGCGACATTCTGAAAGGTAATATTCTCATTTGATCTAATTTCTGACACGTATTACTAGTCGGTTCATGCCAGTGAAGAACCGATGGTTTGTCACCCATATGTGAAGGTTTTATAACTGACAGAAATTACCCATAAATTTATAATATGTTTTTGTCCTTCAGTTAACAGTCGAAAAATTGCGCATGAAAATGAAATAAAGAACCTTCTTTATTTCATTAGGATTTCCACTATTCAATTGCATCATAGAAACATATGAAATATAATTTTCACAATCTAATTTACCTATTTACACATGCACTAAACTAGAACTATATTAATATAATCACATATTGAAAATAAAAACAATTGAAATGTATCAAATAACAAAAAATGAAATAATTTGTACATAACCTAAAAAAAATATGTAAATGTTCCATAATAATAATAATAATAATAATAATAATAATAATATCCTAGTCCTCACTGTCTCCTCATCATCATCCTTGTTCTCCAATTTCCTCCTCTACAGGCTGCCTCCCTCCCCAATGTGTCTCACGTCACATTGCCTCCAATTTCGTCTTTATTAACGCCTCTGTCTATTCCAGCCGAGCGACAAATTGGTTCTCTATATCTACAGTTAATGTGGCAACATGTTTCATACTTCATTGCCTTGGGTAGACGTTGAGCTCTACCCAACAAATGAGTGATGTGCATTGTAAATATGTGCCTATGACCCCGAGCTATAAATTCTACANCCACACATGCACTAAACTAGAACTATATTAATATAATCACATATTGAAAATAAAAACAAGTGAAATGTATCAAACAACAAAAAATGAAATAATTTGTACATAACCTAAAAAAAATATGTAAATGTTCCATAATAATAATAATAATAATAATAATAATAATAATAATAATATCCTAGTCCTCATCTGCCTCCTCATCATCATCCTTGTTCTCCAATTTCCTCCTCTACAAACTGCCTCCCTCCCCAATGTGTCTCACATCACATTGCCTCCAATTTTGTCTTTATTAACGCCTCTGTCTGTGCCAGCCGAGCGACAAATTGGTTCTCTATATCTACAGTGAATGTAGCAACCTGTCTCATACTTCATTGCCTTGGGTAGACGCTGAGCTCTACCCAACAAATGAGTGATGTGCATTGTAAATATGTGCCTATGACCCCGAGCTATAAATTATACATTTCTTCTTTCCCCCAAAAACTTCTCTCCAAAGCTCATAGTTCAACTAATTAGTGCCAAGAATATAAAATCTTTCAATGCGCTGAATCTGAGCCTCATTGCTTTGCTCATATTCCTCCAAAAAATTATTAACATTCTGCGAGCTGCAGTCAACTNCTACATTTCTTCTTTCCCCCAAAAACTTCTCTCCAAAGCTCATAGTCCAACTAATTAGTGCCAAGAGTATAAAATCTTTCAATGTGATGAATCTGAGCCTCATTGCTTTGCTCATATTCCTCCAAAAAATTATTAACATTCTGCGAGCTGCAGTCAACTCAGAATATGATGCAATCTTCCTACAGTGGAATTTGTGCCATATGCATTAATTCATAAAACATCTGAGCTTATTTGTTTGGTGACTCTTTCTTCATTTGACTCGTATAATTATGTTTTATTCCATCAAAAAACTATTTATATAAATCTACTTGAGTCAAATTTAGATGGATGATCATTGTTTGCTGGAAGAGCGGAACAAATTGATGGACTAGCTTTAGTGTAACAATCAAGTTCAACCACGCAATATGAAGTCTAAAATCAATAATTTGGTTGAAATCCTCTATGGTTTATACTTGATTTCGTCAGGCGTCAAGCGCGATTGATTTCTTTATTTTGAGCATGGCATCAAAACTTACCCTCAAATAAGTAAGTCAGAAGTTAAGATACTTCTTGCACGAAGAGCTAAACACTGTTCAAGAACTCCTTAGTGAGCAATTTTCTATCCGAATATAGTATATTGTGTATCCATGACCTTTTAGTGCTAATATCCATATGTAACTTGTATATTTGATAAAAGTATTTATTAAAAGCAGTTAATATCATATGCAATCACCGACCCAAAATACTAAATTGAGTCGTACATTATTTGAAAATGAAACACCAAATTCCATATAGATACAATATTGCAGATATATTGAACACCAAAAATTGATCGGTATTTATCATGTACGAAAGAGCATTAGCTGTTATAGCACTGAATTCATATAAGTTTTTATATGAAACAAATAAACTTAACTTGCTTATTACCATATAAATCCAATAGCTTAGTGATTTGCATACCACACAATGCACATTTATTTACGTATCTGATCGTCATTCGCATGCTTAAACCTAAATAAGGCTATAAATGATCAAATTTCAATTCGTATTTGGGTTGGCTTGAAATCTGTCAGCTAGAACGGAAACAAACCATCTCAATTGAGCAATTTAAATCTGTTCCTGCTCAAAAATTATTATGACATGATAACTAATAATGCCTTACATACATATAATAAAACTCATACTTATTTATATATCTATCCACAACTTACATTTTTAAACCTAAACAGGGTTATAAATGATGAAATTTCAATGTGCAGAGGTTGGCTTGATATCGATCAATTGGAACGGAAACTAGCTATCTCAAATTGAGCAATTTAAATCAGTTACAACTAAACAATTATAATGACACATGTATGATTTCATTAAAAATCTACAGACGTACTGCTCAATAATTATATATTTATAAATCTAACAACAACATTTGAAAATTTGCATATATAACACAACAAATATGAAAGAAAATACAACTCAATACTTATACATTTATAAAGCTAACAGCGAACACTATTACTAAATTGCAGCATTTACGTAAATGGCACAAAATTCTTATTTATTTACATATCTCACACCTAAACTTTTATATTTACATGCATAATACTAAAAAATTTTAATATCATATAAAAATATATCTTTTCGTGCATAGATTTAAAGTATCAAAATGTCATGTATGTAAATATATAAGTTCAGATGTGAGACACATAAATACATAAGAGTTGTGTTAGGTATGTAACTTTCCCTTTGAACTTTAGGTGTTTGATATAGAAATACTCAAACCCTCAAAATAACAAAGAGATGCATTATCATAATTTTAGAATACTAAATCAAATTTTTGGCTTTCTCCAGAGCACTAAAATCTCAAAAACAGAAAAATTAACAATTAAAATAAAAAAAAGCCAATCCGATAATGACCAACGGGCTTTCCTGTCTACCTTAATTTCCAATAGGTAACATCAATGTGTTTTGCTCACCCGTCTTTAATATATTAGAAATCGAGGGTCAGTGCCATCAGAAAAACAATACTTTGACTATCTGTCGGGTTTCGTCCAAAATGCCATAAAAAATCGTTGGTTAATTGACAGTCAACTTTCCCTCCATTATTCATGTAGTGATAATGAGATGCCTTTAGGATAACTTAGGGTCCATTTGGTGTAGCGACAACTGTGTGGTATGACACCGCACCACAATTTTGCACATTCGGATAAACTGTGTTTTGATAGTTTTTTCAGAAAGTTGACGCTGAAATCAACGTTTTTCCACCGATCATGGCTAGTTGTGGTGGCAGCTTTCTGAAGATGGTCAGATTTTTTTTTAAAAATATATATATATAATAGCCGTCGCAATTTTTTTTTGCAATATCAGATTATTCCTCTGTAGCTTCACGGTTGCCCCAAATAGGACTGTCAAAATGACTCGTTGTTCGCTAACAGCTCGTGTTCGACTCGTTAAGAAGCTCGTGTTCCGCTCATTCGTTAAGTTAACGAGCCGAANAAAAGTTGATGTTGAAATTAACGTTTTTCCACCGATCATGACTAGTTGTGATGGTAGTTTTCTGGAGGTGGTCAAATTTAAAAAAAAAAAAAATAGCCATCGCAGTTTGTTTGCAATATCATATTATTCTTCAGCAACTTCACATTTGCGTNTAGTCCCAAGTAAGGTGGATCTTCAGACACATACCTCTTTTTTTTATGTACTTGGATATAGTGCCTAGGTGCCATATTGAGTTTTTGATTTTTTTTCTTAATTTATGTTCATGTGAGAAATTACTATATATACAAATACTAAAAATAGTGATATCAAATCATAAATTAAAAGTATTTTCATTTAAAATATATATTTATTTGTTAATTATTTGAATTACTCAACTCATTGAACATGAAATTATATCTAAACGAGCCTCGCGTTGACTCAATTTAATTTTACTTATTTGATAAATCATTATTTAGTTCGTGCACTTTAACGAAAGTTTTTGCTTGTATTAAATTTGTTTTACATGTATTAAAGATTTTATCGAGTGACATTAATAAAAAGATATAAATGAGTGTGATAATAAGTAATGTGAGTGATCAAATTTGTTCATTCATAAATTTATACCTTAATGATTTGACATTCTATAACGAGGATATTCAATAATGACCGTCAAGATAGCAAATGAATCAATCTGTAAAAAAAATTATTTGTGTCTCAACTCGATCATAGCTTCATAATTGCTTGATTAACTGATCAAATAAGCTTAAGTACTTTTATAAATATTTGGTTAATAAATGAACTAACATGCACACTTTGTGCCCGATTTATTAATTGATATAAATGAAATTATTTAAAACTTGTGAACAAACTCAATAAAAAAGTGATAATATGACCGTTTAAGATATGATAATATGCTTATTTAAGACCCAATTACAAA
>JXCR01135250.1:0-18206 GCA_002079205.1 Phalaenopsis hybrid cultivar
TATATATATATATATATTAAAATGTCCGTCCGAATCGAGGGATGAGATTTTGATTCTGGTGACTGACAGCTTCCAATGGGCAACTCCACAACCAAAATAGCGCCAAAAAATCCTGGCAAATCTGCTGGGGAATACCTTCTCTCTCCATTTAAATCAGGAAATCTTATCTTCAAACATAGATAATGTGTTCATGTCCCTCGTGAGCCAAATTACCTTTTTTCTGTTGGCATGCTTTACCCATTTATGTCTTGGGAAAGTACGGTCAACTCTTTCAGACTTCAGGACCGTCTGTTCAACGACTCTTGGGCAGAGTGGTTCAGGACTTCATTAAGGACTTTTTGATCTTTGCATGGGGTTGGACCCCCAATAGGTGTGTTGGTGGATTAGTTCCGCCTGCATGTTATGCATTATGAAGTTAGTCCCGTACTGGGTCCCAAACTTTACTTTCCTCTTCGAGCTTAGTTTGTTATTTTGCAAATCGAATCGAATCGTGTCGTGTTGTGCTTGCTATTTAACTTCTTTACCAAATTAAATTCTTTAACTTTCAAACTATTTTTACTAAATATTAAAACCGTTCTAAACTAAAAAATAAAATAAAACAAAATTATTCCCAGTCTATAGATCACCTTTGATTATCTTTTAGTATTCGGACTAAGATTACAATGTATTGGCCAAATAACTAACCTCAAAGCTTTCTTTTTGAAGCTGATATAATGGCATTTCCCACGCTCACCTTTTCCTGTAATCTGCCAACTAGCCGTAATGCTCGCAATGTCGCTTCCACCATCAAGTTCAGACCTGGATTCGATGAACTTGAAGTCACCCTTGGGAAGGCCCCATTTGTTGTAGTGAAGGTCGCCAATTAAAAAATTCAAGAGCCCTCTGTTGAGTTTGACTTGAAGTGCCTTAAGGAATTCCCTTATTACAAGAAGGTGAAAACTACTACTCCCCTGGCACCTGCCAAGTCTGTCATTCCCTTTTTGGCTAAAGGAAAGGAGAATATGATCATAGAAGATGAAACTGAGGAATTTATCATCCCTCCATCAATGTTTAAGATTGGATCGAGTTCAAAGTCTACACTGTTAACTCGATCACAGAGAGAGAACTGCAGCCGAAAAGCTCATAGGGCAGCTAAGGCCCAAATCTTAGAGAGAGTAGCAGATGATGAGTTCCCTCACAAAGACAAATTTGGATTACAGGAGAACTCTCCACTTCTACAAGGGAGTAGGTTCCATCCCTTAATGGATGCCAACGGGTACGAATGTATCCAAAAGATCGCTTTTACTTTACCTTCACTTCATAGACATGGCAAAAGAGGAAGAAGCCTGTCCGTATCACCCAAGTCAGTACAATTTTTCAGAGAATGGCCGGTAAACAATGTTCAGTGGTTGAATTGCTTAAGCGAATGGGAAATGCGGTGTCCTCTCAGATGAAGAAAGAAATCCTAAGGGATGTCAGGATCATCCAACAGTCCCACAAGTCAGCCGAAGTTATACCAACACGTATTCCCATTAGATTCCGTCTGGGAAGATGGATTGATACTACATTTATCACTACAGATTTTGTTGCCTCTACTGTTCCAAAGGCTACAGGACGTCAGCCGATCAAGTCACGTCTTGGTCCAAAGTTTCAACCAGTTATACTCACAAAAATTTCCCGAAGGAGGAAAAAATGAAGAAATTATCCATTATTGTAATTGATTAACACCATGAGGAGCACACTTCTCTAACCTATCGATGCCTTTGTTAAGAGACCCCATCTCAAGACATCATCTTCGAGAAAGAGGGTGTGGATACCCAAAGTCACCATACCAATACAATTTGCTGAGCTCGCAGGGCAGAATGACAAGATGATACAGAAATCTGAAATATCCGCTACAAATTTGATTAACACGTGAAAGACGTTCAAGGAAATCCTCAGGATCTCAAGGAAATTCAGGAGGCAACAATTGAAGGAACTGTCGCAAAACTCAAAGTTGAGATTTTTGAGCTAGCCAAAGAACATGGTGTAATAATTAACGATGAAGATGAGGATTTTGATTTAAATAATTACCTTGATGAGGATTTCATGAATATTCAAGTCATTGAGACTAGAGCTGCTTCATCAGTGAGCGATGCCCAACCTCTTGTCAAAGGGAACACCGTAGATGATTTACGCCTAGCTATTTTCCTAAGGGATGAATAAATTAGTCAAATGGAAAGGAAAATGGATGAGATGGCCACCACAATGGTCGTTATGGCTGCAGCTAATGGAAAATACCAGTCACATTAGGCAGCTTCTCTAGGATTTAACCAGCCCAAAATAATCCATATCACCGATGAACGAAGACAAATTGATTTTGCTATTCAAGACCAGCAGAAAAATAAAGATTCCTCACCAAATACCATGCCTCAGAAAGATATTAAGTAATTGGTTGAACAACAGGTTCAAGAGGCCTTGGCCCAGTCTAAAGGTGGTGGATTGATTTCAAGAGGTAGACCTTACCCGGAGGAGTGTTATGATGTACCCTACTCTAAGGGTTTTGTGTCACCAGACATCAAGATATTCAATGGGACCGGGAAGTATATGCAACATTTAGCACATTTCCTAGCTAGTTGTAGCAACACTGGAGGTGTTGAAGCCTTACTCTTCTAATAGTTTGTTAGCAACTTGTCAAGGATTACTTTTGATTGGTATGCCAAACTACCTAACGAATCAGTCAAGACGTTCACCGAATTAGAGCAGCTGTTCGTGAAAAGATTTGTTGGAGCACAGTATCATGTTTCTATTTGGGATCTTGTTGTGGAAAAGCAAAGACCCAATGAAACTCTAGTGGATTACAACTTGAGGTGGAGAAACCTTAGCATGAAATGTGAGCCTCAATTACAACAACATGTGATTTAGATTCTAATCAAGAGCATACATGTGTTAGTAGCTTTCATGCTCAGGGGACTCACCATCAAGTCCTTCGAGAAGTTGTTAAGTAAAGCTAGCAGTTTACATGAGGAAGCTAAACATATGGATTCTCAAGAGAATGCAAAAAAAATTCAGGGCAATCAGAGCATTTTAAAAGAGGTCTGGGACAGTGACAACGGTCAATAAAGGAAAGCAACCAATGAAAATACAATTAGAGCATTGTCACCAAAGTTCTCAGCAATCGTTACAGCATGCTCAACAGCAAGTACAACAGTATGGACAGTCTAGCCAAAAGCCATACCAAGGAGGATCATACCAGAAGGAAGGTAGAATAGGTCCTACTCTTTGAGAACAAAGGAGAAGACAATATTCCTTCAAAGATGAGGTTGTGTCGAAGATGTTCCAAAACTTGATGAAGAAGCCAGAGTTTAGGTTGCCAGAACCAATGAAGCTTGAAGAGGTCGATAAGAAGGATAGTCCCAATTTTTGTCTGTACAATAGAATGTTGGGGCATACGATAGAAGGTTACTTTGTCTTCAAAGGTTGGCTCGAGAAGAACTATAAAGAAGGAAACATAACAATCCGAAAGGAATAATTGAAAGAGCCGGAGAAAGGTTCTGTGAATATAATTTTGGCCGAGCCCATCATTCAGATAGA
This sequence comes from Phalaenopsis hybrid cultivar, assembly GCA_002079205.1. Classification (NCBI taxonomy): domain Eukaryota; kingdom Viridiplantae; phylum Streptophyta; class Magnoliopsida; order Asparagales; family Orchidaceae; genus Phalaenopsis; species Phalaenopsis hybrid cultivar. The sequence continues at coordinate 3,553 of JXCR01135250.1, forward strand.
TCCATATGCAAACAAAGATGGATGGAGCACAATTTGGAGAAATTAATCCAAGATGATACTGGATCAGATTCAGACTGCTTCAGCTCAAGCAGCCGTTTAGAGTCTATAACCTGCTCAACCCAAGTTGGAGATTTTGCCAGAGAAGTCACCGCAACTGAAAGAGAAGGAAAAGAGTGACGTTGTTAAGACTAATAGCACAGGGAGTACGATAGGGGCTGCCTCTGTTAGATTGGTTATCTCAGATTCGAGGAAGAAAATCTTCAAACCCTTGACTATGTATGATTATCTTTTTGCCCCACCGGGTTATTATGTATATAATGATTATGATTTTGGCTATGTTTTGGTTGTCCCGAATGATGATTTGACTAACTTTGTTCAATCTAATTATAGTCTCGATTCCCAAACCATTCCACAAATCATACTTGACTCCAATAAACCCATTGATGAGGATGAAGAAGACATTAATAATATCAGTTACGATAGCACTGGGAGTGAGGAGCCATTCCTCAAGTGCCATGGTACACCACTTGCCATAAACTTGGATCTCTTCAATGAAGAAAGAATATTAGAACCTTTTCCTACATCATCTCAGGAAAAAGAAATCACTGACGTAAATCTAAGGAGCCGGAAAGTATTACCCTTGAGGTTAGTTGCACTAGATAATAGAAAACAGAAAGTAATTCATAGAGAGCTACCTCCACCTCTGCCAGTGGAGGAGCCACATAACTAAGTAAAAATTGGAAGATTATACAAAGTTGATTATAATGTGCTAGCTCATCTTAGGAAGTTGTCGACCAAATTAAGCATTTATGATCCAATCGAAGGAGATGAGAGAATCTCTGTTTACAGCCTTGCTCGACCTAGAGATTTGCTTAGCTAAGTTGGCTAGCACATGCTCAGATGAAGTTTGTTGGTTAAAAGAACAGCCAGCGATAACATTCACGGATGAAGACTTGTTTCTTAGTTCCACCGACCACAACCGACCGCTTTACATCTCCGCCAATATCAGCAGATTTGTATTGTAAAGAGTCTTGGTAGACCAAAGAGCATCACTCAATTTAATGAGCTTATGGACGTTAGCACATTTATACATTGAATCTCAATAGCTTAAAACCAATAAAATGATGTTAAGAAGGTTTAATCAGAAGGGAGAAAGAGCCCTTGGATCGATTACAATGTTAATGAAAGCTGGAGAACTAATAACAACCGTAAAATTTCATATCATCGATGTAGAGACTTCTTTCAATGCTCTACTTAGACGACCATGGATTCATGAGCATAATATGGTTTCGTCATCATTACATCAATGCATCAAATATTTTGAAGAAGGGCAACAATATTGTATCAAAGGACATTTACAACCATTTTCAATACATGAAGTAGGCATTCATGAAGATGCCGCCTACTATGTACCCCCAAAGAAAATAGTCTTTTCTCGTGAATTTGTATTAAATGAAGTGCAAGATTCAGAAGGATCACAGGGAAGAGGCCATTCAACTGCACTTCAACAATCTACTATCATCTCTTCACAACGAGGTGGTAGAGGTTCTTTTAGCCCATATACCCGAGATTGAGGTCGACAGCGTGGATGCGGAAGAACCAATACGATTGTTGAACGGACTAGGCCAACCATCAACATCGACATGGAAGAAAGCTTTGATGAAGAAAGTTCTAAGGAAGAAATGATGATGATAAAACAAAAGAAGCCTCAGTATGAGATCTCTTTGGAAGGCGTGAAAAAAAATGAGTATGAATCGATGTACAATCAGATTAATCACTATGTGAATGTCATGACCCTTACTCCAATCTACCCCTAGAAGGTTGAGAGTTTAGAGGTCAAGGAAGTTCGTAGTAACGTTCTGAAACCAATCAAATTTTACAGTGCTTCTCCTTCTACGAGTTCTGAAAATCATACAAATTTGGATGATGATTCTAATGAATTAATGGAATTACCATTTGGTTACTTTCTTGCTTGTGTACAAAAATTAATTCAATAAGGATATGTGACAAAATAAATGCAAAAAATTATAATGCAACTTTTCGAGAAATTATGGATGTTAAAAGTCAGATCCTTAATTCAAAGCAGGGTCTCGGATTTGGTACTGTAGGACTAGTAGATGATTCATAATTTTTCATGGCTGTTACTAGCAGATTAGAAGAAGATTTTCTTGATATAGAGGATGACTCTCAAGGCTAATTAATAGGTGATGCATTGCCAAAATTTGAAGAAGAGATTAAATTAACAGTTGATTAATTAAAAGAAATCAACGTCGGGACTACGGAGCAGCCTCGGCCAACCTTTATAAGTTTGTTATTCGGCAAGGAAGAATCCATAGAGCTAATAAAGCTATTATCAAAATTTAAAGATTTCTTCTCCTGGAGTTACAATGAAATGCCAGGACTATCAGCAGAAGTTGCAGTACATAGGCTTGGGGTAGACAAAGATATGACCTTGATAAAACAAGCTCCTAGAAGGATGTGCCTCAAAATAGAGCAACAAGCCATTGCCGAGTTAAACAAATTAATAGATGCTAACTTCGTGTGATAAGAGCAATACCTCACATGATTAGCTAATGTCGTACCAGTTAAGAAGAAAAATGGACAAATTTGTCTATGTGTTGACTTCAGAGATTTGAATAAAGCATGTCCAAAAGACGAGTTTCCATTACTGATACCAGAATTAATGGTTTACATCGCTTCAACACATGAGATTTTCTCCTTTATGGATGGATCTTCAGGATATAACCAAATCAAGATGGTTATAGAAGATGCAGTACTTACAACATTCAAGACACCGATCGAGATTTTCTGCTACACAGTAATGCCATTTAGATTAAAGAATGCGGGTGTAACATATCAACGTGCAATGATGAAGATTTTTTATGACCTCATTCACAACCAAGTGGAATGATATGTGGATGATTTGATCATCAAAAGTAAAAAAAAAATAGACCATTTGTATGATTTGAGTATTGTGTTTGAACGATTAAGACAATATAATCTTAAGATGAATCCCTTAAAGTGCGCCTTTTGTGTTACCTCAAGGAAATTTTTAGGGTTCATTGTTCATCATCGGGGAATCGAGATCGACCCGGATAAAATTAAAGCTATCTTGGAAATGCCTCATACCAACACTTTGAAACAACTAGCTTCTTTATAAAGGAAGTTGACTTATCTAAGACGCTTTATTTCTAATCTCTCAGGTAGGTCTCGGCTCTTCTTGGCATTAATTAAAATGGACGCTAAATTCATTTGGGAAAAGAAATGTCAGCAGGCATTCGAGCATGTTAAATAAAATTTAATGGCACCTCATGTTTTGGCAACCCTTATCCTTGGAAAACTATTGTACTTTATACTATGGTCTTAGACAACTCTCTCAGAGCCCTATTGGCCTAAGTCAATGACGAGGGTAAGGAAAACGCACAATACTACTTGAGTCATCGTCTAATACAGACGGAGATAAAGTAACCGCCTATCAAAAAACATTGTCTAGCTTTAATTTTTGCTGCCCGAAAGCTTAGGTGTTACATGCTTTCTCATAAAATTACCCTCATCTCAAAAGTTAATCCGTTGTATTATTTGATGACCCAGCTAACACTTTCCGACGTCTAGCAAGATGGTCGATGATATTATTGCAATTTGATATAACTTTTGTTCCCCGCTGCGCTATTAAGGGACAAATTTTAGCATATTTTCTCGTGCACACCCACTTCCAGATGGGTCCCCACTCAATGATGAATTGCTAGATAAGCAGACACTGAAAGTAGAACCCTCCAATGCCAGTTATTGGGAGATGTATTTTGATGGAGCTTCTACAGCCAGGAAGGTTAAAGGATAAAAAATGATTATACCAGATAAATCAAGAATCAGTTTGATTTTGATCACGGCAGATAAGGGTATGTTGAGATTCTCTAACACCTGACAGAGTCGTGTACGAATAATGAAGCAAAATATGAAGTGTTAATCACCGGGTTGGAGTTGGAAGTTTCAATAGATAAAATGGATATTGTCATCTATGGTGACCCTCAACTTATCATTCAACAAATTTCTGAAAAATACAAAATTTTGAAGCCAAGATTAGCAGAATATCATCAATACGCGATGAATTTGTTAGAGCAGATCCCTAATGTAACTCTATATAGGATTCCTCGGGAAGATAACACACATGTCGACGCTCTAATGAAACTTGCTAAGGAATTTGCATGTACACTAGAGGATTCCATTAATATTAAAGTACAAGAAATAAGATTCTTGTCTCAAATCAACCTCGACAATCTACATAAGTTTAAAAAAGAAGAAGGAATGATGATTACAGTTATTGATAACAATGAAGATTGGCGCAAGCCATTAATAGAATATTTACAAACTAGAAAATTGCCAAAGGATAAGTTCGAGGCATATCACATAAAATGAAGAGCTATGTCATACGCTTTAGTAGGAGATGTTATCTATAGAAGGTCATTTGATCAGATGTGGCTGTGATGTCTAAGCAGAGCAGAAACAAAAATTTTTTTTTAGGAAGTACATGCCAGATTGTGTGGTGCTCACCAGTAAGGGCTGAAGATGAAGATGAAGATTTTAAAAATGGGATATTATCGGCCAGTAATGATATTTGGATCCATGGATACAGCTAGAAGGTGTCACCTTTGCCAAGTGCAAGGGGTGGTCTTACACCAGTCTCCGAATGTGCTACACCCAAATGTTGCCTTGTGGCTATTCGAGTGTTGGGGAACAAACATAATAGGTTTGATAGAACCTCCATCCTCTAATGAACACAGGTTCATTCTCGTTGCTACGGACTACTTTTCAAAATGGGTAGAGGCAATGCCATTACGAGAGGTTATAGCACAACACGTCCTTCAATTTATGAAAACAACATTGAATACCATTTTGGTGTTTCACGTAGAGTGATTTTTGATAATGGGATAGCCTTCAAAAGCACAAAAATCATCAACTATATCAAACGACATGGGATAGATTGGAGATACTCAATAATCTACTATCTCAGAGCAAATGGCTTAGCTGAGGCTTTCAACAAAATAATAGTATAAATTTTGAAAAAAGACACTGGATGAAAATAAAAGAGATTGACATAACAAACTACTAGAATCTTTGTGGGCCTACCAGATGACGTTCATGACTCCCACTCGATGTACACCCTACACGCTTTTGTATGGATTTGAGGTCATGCTACCACTAAAAGTTCAGACACCGTCTCTCAGAGTTGTCATCTCCAACCAATTCACGTTAGAAGAAAATGAAAAACTTAAACTTGAAGAACTGGAAAGTCTTGAGGGAAAACGACAAGAAGCACAATAACACTTGGAGCTCCACCAAGCAAGGATGGTGCAGGCTTATGATAAATTGGTCCGCCCGAGAATGTTCAAAGTCGGTGACCTTTTCCTCATTCTCAAAAGGCCTATTCTTACACACCGTAAAATAGGTGAAAATTTTGAACCAACTTGGGAGGGACCGTTTGTCATAGAAGAAGTTTACTCAGGAGGGTCTTACCAACTAGTGGAAAATTGGGGCGAAAGACCTATGTTGCCGGTCTACGGCCGCTACTTGAAGATATACTACCCGACATGATGCCGCTTGAAATCAACATTTTTTTTTTTAAATTTTGATTATTCTGGGGTTATCTATTTGTCCAAACGTCTGTGAAAGGGTTCAAAATTTTGTAATAAATTAACCTCAAGAGAATAAAATAAGAAATTTTTGAAATGGTTCATTTGGTCTTTTTATTTTCTAAATCTAATTAAACTATATTATTTCAAATAAATAAAAATTTCAAATTATTGATGCTTCATTCTTGTTCTTGTTCACATTGGATGTTAGTACACTGATGTCTTTCTGCCTTCTACAGAAGAAATGTCGGAGCGTAAGCTGATCTTTTCCTTCAAAGATGGCCTAAATCTCGCACTGGGTAAGGAAAGGGCTGCTCAGGGTGGCGTCATAGACCTTGACTTCTACTTTGGTCAGGTTGATGTGAATTATGAAGGTCCCAGGATAAACATTTTCAGCCAACAGGAAAAAGAAGGAAAGCCATCTATCCTGAAAATTGGAGCTGAAGATGGTTCCTCGCGAAAGAGAAAGGAGATGGTCACTCAACATTACCCGATATGAGGGACCAGTCCATTACAATCCCTGATAATTGTGCCAATTAGGAATCTAATAAGCGCCAATGAGGATAGAGTGCCTGACGCACCACTTCAAAAAACATGACGTCGCAACGCTAACCGATGCAAGCACAGATCCTTCAAACAGGAAGAAAGAAGAAAGCAAAGAGAAGTAGCTGGATTACTTGCCCCAATTCCTGAAGGAAGAATTTATGAACCACCTACAAAAGAAAACTATTCCAATCTACCAGATACATAGGATGAGCTAGAGTCGGCCGTAGAGCCAATGCAAATGGATATACCTCATGAGTCCTATAGAGTTTATTCAATGTGTAATGCAGGACTGCCCACAAGAGCATCCATTGGAAGAGCATTTGTAGAATTCACAGGATGCAATATTCTACACTTGGATTGCCATAGTTCAGTGCAAGAATACACAGCTGCCAGAGTGGAGGATCACGAGGCACCATATACAGATGTTGAGTCATACATTCCACTACATGTGGATACAGAGCAGACACTGCTCGTTAAGGAAGTTGAAGCAAGAAGGCCAACGCCACCCCAACAATTTGATAATTTTCCTACAGCTGAGATGGATAGAATGTATAGAGTCAAACGAAGAGAATTTGAATTTTATGAGGAAGTTTGAGGTGAAATGGTCAACATATTGGAAGGCTTAGTACTATATATCAGAGTCTTCTCAGAGAGAGATGAGAAAAGGATTTTAGACTGTGCGTTTGATCTAAAGACAGAGGTCGAGCTGGTCTATTGAGGCCAAGAACATATTCCGAACTACAAAAATGGATGCGTGGGAAAGGTAGGATAACTATTCAATATGGATGTTGCTACAACTTTGCTGAAAACAGGTAAGGGAACCCCCCTGGTATCTTAAGATATTATGAGAATGGAACCGATGGAGTATACTGCCACCAGACTGCATACCAAACAGTTGCATCATCAACATTTATGATGAGGGGAGCTGCATTCGCTCCATATTGACCATCACAATTTTGTTAGACCCTTTTGCACAGTGTCTTTTGTTAGCAAAAGCAATATACTCTTCGGAAAGGAGATTGACATTATCGGCCCTAGGGAATTTAGAGGGTCAGTTGAGATTCCACAGCCGCTGGGATCAGTGCTTGTATTAGATGGAAATGGTGTTGATTTAGCCAAACATTGCATTCCGGGAGTGCGACATCCCCAATTTTCTGTAACCGTCAGAAGAATGGAGGACGACAAGATACCGTGAGGATTCCAACTAGATCCCGGGCTGGAGGAGTTACAGCCATATGAGTTATGAGAGGGTTGCACCTCTAGGTACACGTGAAGGGAATTCTTATCGTGGAGCATGGCTTAGTAGGTCAGCTTGATCAGAAACTCACCACACCGAAGTCCAACAGCAAAATACTTTTTGTGCCAAGTTTTGCGCAATAGACATGATATATGTACCAGATATGTTCAGTTCATGATATGTATTTAGCTTTGATGATTGATATATGTTCAGAAAGTTGTACTTTGATCCTTCAACATGTCTCAATTTGTAGCTCATTTTTGGGAGCAGATTAATGAAGTTTCTTTCAAGTTTCAACTTATTTCCCTTTCTTGTGTGATTGATGAAAAGCCATAGGAACACAGAATGATACAACGAAAACTCGATATTAAAACTTCAAATTTTTTTTAAAAATTAATCAAAACTAAAAGTTTTAAAAATATATTTGGATAATTAAATCTGATAAAAACAACAAGAAAAGAAAATGATAAATTTGCTGAGTTCGCTTCTCTCGAGTTCGAGATTACTTACTCCTTGCTCGCACAGCGCGACTATTCCGATCTGCACTGATTCTCTTCACATCCCCGCGGAGTTGCATATTTTGCACAAAATCTCATAAAATCCCACAATTTTTTGTCAAATCTTCACATGCCATACATCTATGAATTCAGCATCACAAGCTCTATACACTTTTTTGAGATAGGCATAGACGTTCTACTCTCGCATATTCCTTTCGGGATAGGCCTAGATGTCCTATTCCCATGTACGCTTTTTTGAAGTAGGCATAGTTGTTCTACTCTCGCATATTCCCTTTGGGATAGGCCTAGACGTCTTATTCCCATGTACGCTTTTTTGAGAAAGACATAGACTTTCTATTCTCATATAATCCCTTCGAGATAGGCATAGAAGTCCTACTCTCTCATATTCCCTTCGGGATAGGCCCAACCGTCCTATTCCCATGTACACTTTTTTGAGATAAGCATAGATGTTCTATTCTTGTATATTCTCTTTGAGATACGCATAAACGTCCTACTCTCACATATTCCATTTGGGATAGGCCTAGACATCCTATTCCCATGTACAATTTCTGAGATAGGCATAGACGTTCTATTCTTGTATATTCCCTTCGGGATAGGCATAGACGTCCTATTCCTATGTGCACTTTTTGAGATAGGCATAGACATTTTATTTTCTTATATCCTATTCAGGGTAGGCCCAGACGTCCTATTCCCATGTACAACCCTTCAGGTAGGTCCAGACGTCCTATTCCCATGTATGTTTTTTTGAGATAGGCATAGTCGTTCTACCCTCGCATATTCCCTTTGGGAAATGTCTAGCCCTCCTATTTCCTTGTACACTTTTCTGAGATAGGCATAAAAGTTCTATTCTCATATATTCCCTTTGAGATAGGCATAGACATCCTACACTTGCATACTCCCTTCGAGATAGGCCTAGATGTCCTATTCCCATGTACACTTTTTGATATAGGCATAGACGTTCTATTTTCATAAATTTCTTTCAGGATAATCATAGATGTCCTATTCCCATGTGCACTTTTTGAGATAGGCATACACGTTTTATTCTCGTATATACTCTTTGAGGTAGGCCCAGACATCCTATTCCCATGTACACCCCTTTGTGGTTGGTCTAGATGTCCTATTCCCACACATATATACTCTTTGGGGTGGTCACAGACGTCTTATTCCCATGTACACCCCTTCGGGGTAGGTCCAGATATCCTATTCCCATGTACACTCTTCGGGGTAGGTACAGACTACCTATACCCATTCATACTCTTTGGGGTGGGTACATACATTTATTCCCTTTTCTGCGCTTGTGTTTCCCGCTCAATCTAGTTCTCTCGCGCAAAAATTTCCCCATGCTACGATTTTAAATATAAATCCAAAACTCTTTTGAAATATTCAATCTTCATTGGAACTGTCAGTTTGCTCGACAACTGTCCCCGAAATCTCTTTTTCTTTCCCCAGCAAGATTCTTTGTTGCTCCACAGTGGAAACAATTATCACTCAAAGTCTACTTTTCATTCTAGGTCTGCTAATTTAGAAATTTGTGTAGGTTCTGTTGATCTTATCGGTCAACACCAATATGTGCGGTGTACTTGCCCAGCACCCCACACCTATTGAGGGTCCATTTGTTGACCTCATTTTGGGTCAAGGTCTAGTTTTTTCCTCTTTAGTAGCTTAGGGTCTGGCCATAGAACTTTCATGTTGACTATTCCTAAAGGACTAGAAGAGGAACCCTTACCAATAGAAAGTCTAAACCTTCTTTGCTCAACTTAAAGTTCCACATGTTGGTCATAACCTCTAGCACTTAGTAGGTGGAGTCAGTATGGAGGAGTTCAAGGGGAGTCCCCCATAGGATGATCAGACATTAGGACTAACCCTGGGGGACCTGGATTTGGTGGGGCTAACTTGCACACACATTACACCTTTCACATACCCTAAACCTTTAAGACCCCTTAGTTTGGTCTTCTGGCTCCTTTGGGAAAGCTCATATGGATGACCCTATACCTCTAGTCTTTGACTAAAAGGGTTAGATCCAACCTATTGAGCATCCAAAATGAGTTCTCACATGGCTCCTATTGATTTGGTATGGCTTCAAGGCTTGTTGGCCCATTTTAGCCCAAAATCCCAAAATTACCAAAATACCCCTAAAACCCTAATTTTTGTCAAAATCCCAAAATTATCCAAAATATCCAAATTTGTCTAAGTATCATCTCAAACCACTCCCCACTACCTCAATTGACCAAAATTTACCAAATTTCCAAAATAGCCCCAAGAAATTGCCAAAATTACCAAAATGCCCCTCACGACCTAAAATTTCCAAAATTCCAAAATCGTCCCAAATATTCTCAAAATCAATTTTCGATCATCAATTTGACCAAATTTGACCAATTTTACCTAATTTGACCAAAAGCCCCAATTTTCCCTTAATGGCCCAAATGTCCTCAAATTAGCCCCAATTTTGGGCCCAATCTCAATTCCAAACCAAAATTCAGTATCTCCAATTCTATTATAAAAAAAATTAAGCCCAATTTGGTCCAATTGCAAAATCAATTTCATTCAAATCAAAAAGACCCAATTTTGACCATATGCTCAAATCCATTAAATTAGCCCACCAATTCAATCCAAAATCACTTGAAATTTTAATCAAACCTTTATGACATATTCCTACAGGAAACTCAACATTTAATTAGCCCAAATTTTAGTTCAAAATCAATTTCTATTTTAAAATCCCAAAGCTCACTACATTTAATTTCAAAAGCCCAAGTACAAAGCACACTTTTCAATTATTTCTTTCCATCATCCCTTTGATTAAAATCATTCCTAAAGTCCTGAATCCAAAATCAAATCATTCCAAATGAAGCATCATGTGAAACTACACCAAAATATTTCAAAATTCCAAAAATCCCTTCTCATGAAAGTTGACCAAGCCAAGGACAAGCCATGAAGCCACTCCTAAGCCATAGATAAGCCATGAGAGCCATGCAACATCATCAATCTATTATTGGAAAGAGGCTAAACCACTTTTAAATATGCTTCAGATTCTGTTAACCCATCCCATTAATCACTCTAACCCATGTTTAACCAAATCTCTTTGGATAGAGACCTCACCATGCTAATTAAGCTGAACCTCTTGATTTCCCTCAGCACCCAAACAAGCCTTAAGGGGTAAACCCAACCCCAAACCATGATTGGACCCAATTTGACAAAAAAATAGACATTTTTCCATTCTATTTTAATCCATACCTTTACACATGGTAACCCCAAATTAGTTGCACCAAAACTAAGCCCTGACCCCCGTGACCAAATGACGATCCCTAACTGGCCGGTCAGCCACCTTGGTGGCCGGAAAACATCATGGCTAAGGGAGCCCATATGATCAAAATTCAAAATTGAACCTACCTGATGTGAACAACACCAATTTGAAACTTGTGCATTTTTTCCCTCCACCCAAGCAACCATAAACTCCCACCAATTGCCCTTGGTGGCCTCTTCAAGCCCTTATATTTAAACCCCCCTCCAAGGCCAAAGGGGGAGAGCTTGAAATTCCTTGGGGAAACTCTGCCAAATTGCTTCCAAATCTTCCTTGAGAGCTCTTAAGCTTAACCCAACCATCCTTAACCACCCAAATCCACTGCTCAAGCTCAATTTTTTAGCCCAATTCCTAGACTGAAACATGACTCTCTCCAAACCTCCACAAAATTCAAATTAATTGCACCCACACCATTCCCACAGCAAGAGAAGACGATCCCCCACAAAAGCCCCATCACCAGAGCACCCTAACATGCACTTTGATTAACCTCCTAAATTGGCTTTGGTTGAAATCATACCTAGGCAATTGACGACAACTTGGAACTTCATTTTGGAGCTCTTTGGACTCAAGGCAAGCTTCCACAAGCATTCAATCAAGGCTAGCCCTCTTGGACCAAGGTATTGAAAGTTAACCCTAAGCTGAGCTTCATTTGATTCTCCATGCTTATAAGATATATTTAAAGCTTAATCAACTGTATGGATGTGATCTCCTCATCAAGTTGAGCATTTTAAAAAAAAACCGTACTTAATTTTGTTGAGAATTGAGAGGGATATCAAGCTTTGAAAATGGATGATTTTCAAGCTAACTTTATCATGGATGATAACCGAATGTCATCTGATGGAGTGTATACTTTAGACGGCACTGATCAAGTCGGACAAGCCGCGGTGCGAAACAGCGGAGCTGACACGGATGGTGGTGCCCTATCCCATGACGACTTGCGGCTCTTTGACCCGTACGAGGATCCAGTCAGCGCTGACTGGTTTAAGAAGGAAATTAGGAAATTTTTCTTATTTTCTTAAAGCACAGAACTTTAAAAATGTATAACTTTGTGTAGAAAGATCATAAAAATAAAATAAAAATACCCCGTTTCTCAATGAATTGAGGAGAACAATGTGGAAACATTTTTAAGTTTATTCGATGCATATATTATTTTTAATTAATTAAATAGTATTTTACTTATTTTAACTCTCCATTTGTATAGGCATATCACCATGACATCAACTTTTGGATTTTGATTCTAAATGTTATTAGGATTCTTTCCATGAGTTTTCCAAGGTTAGGAGAGATCTCTAGGCATAGGTATCTAATTTTCAAGTTAATTGTCCCTATTTTGATATAAAATTATCATAAATAAAATGCTCATTAAAAAAAAACCAAATTTATTTTGCTAGGTTCACTGTGGTTAGAGGATCCTAGGAAAAGTATAAACTTGATTTAATTCATTAAAAATATTCCTATTTGTCACTCACCCTAAAAAATGAAATAAAATTAATTTGGAGTAAATATAAATTTAAATGGCATAAAAATTATTCCACACTTTAATTTAATGTCAGGGGAGCTCCCCATATAAATTTAAAGTCATTTAGAGTTAATTTGACTACTTAAATGGATTAATTAAGTAAAAAAAGCATTTTTTTGCACTAAAATAATTATAATAATTAAAATAAAACTCAAAAAATTACAAAAGTTAGTTTTGAAGCTCCTAATAACCAGAGGATCCTAAGAAAAATAAATTATAATTAAAAATAAACACTTCATTTTTGAGCAAATTTTAACCCACTAAATAATTAAAAAATATTTAAAAATCATAAAAATTATAAAATTGTAAAAATATACTAAAATGTCACATTTGGCTTTGTTATCACTTAAAACCAATTAAAATAATTTTCCTAATTTTCTAAGTCAAGATATTAATTTTAAAACCTAAAAAATGAATTTTCTTTAATTTCTCAATAAAATAATTCTAATGATTAAAATATAAGCCACAAAAATATAAAATATATTTCCTTGGGTTCCCTGGACTCAGAGAGAATTAATAAAAATATAAAACTTAATTTTTCATCTAAATATTATTTTATATTTAATCAATGCTAAAAAAATAAATAATCCTAATAATTAAATTAAATCTCTAAAAATCATGAAAATTGGTCCAAGTGGTCCTCTGATCTAGATGAACCTTATTATTTTTCTTAAGGACAAAAGTCTTATTTTAAGTGAGTTATTAAATTTTCATTGAAAATTCCTGTTTTGCATTAAAAATAATGATAAAATTAAATAAATTTGAAAAAACCATAATTTTCTCCTCTAATGTTTTAATTAGCCCATTATTGAGGTAACATAAAATTTTTAAGTCATTTGAGTCTAATTTAATGAGTTATAGAGTATTAAGGCCTTTGGGGTAAAAGTATAATTTTAGAATTTAAGCTTTAATTAATATTTAAGCCTAATCAAGAGGGTAAGTGGGCAATAAATGATCTTAAATAATATATCTTGATGATTGAAACATAAATAGGATAAAGTGGTAGAAACCAACCTCACTTGGATTTTATAAGGGATAAATTTGTAATTTTTCAAAATTAATGAAATTTGGAAGAGCATTAAATAGGAAAATATCAAGGTGAGGGGTTTGATTTGTAAGATTATAATCCAATTTTTGCTCCAAAGGAAAATATGTTGAGATTTTCATACCTATTTTACACTATTTTTGATGATATTGCACTTTAAAGAAGGGTATTTTTGATGTTTTGTTGCAGGCATAATTAATTATGGTCATTGGAGCAAAAAGATGCAAAAATGNCATAATTAATTATGGTCATTGGAGCAAAAAGATGCAAAAATGGTGCAATTTGATGCAAAAATGAGTAAGAAATGAAAATTTTCCATGTCACCTTTCAATAAGTTTTTCAATGCTTAATCTCTCTTACACTTCTTGCCTATTTTTGAATGAGATTACACTTTCAAGGAATGTTGTTTTCATGCTTATTTCATAGGGCTATCTGTTAGGAACACAACGCAACTAAAATGGGGTGAAACAAAGCTAAAACGGAGCGAAATGGTGGAGCTACACAGTCTGCTCGCCGATGGCGCCAAAATGGCGTTGACGGCGAGATTTACATGAGAAGACCAAAAAATAATAGAAAAGCTCGCCGACGGCACCCGGGACGACTATGGACCGACTTTTGGTGGTTATGGGCCGAAATTCAACGTATTTGGATGCATTTTGAAGGGGTTCTTATGGCAGCTCTTCAAAATTCATCCCTACACTTTAAAAGAATGAATTTAGGTTAGAAAAAGAGGGTGTGTGTGTGAGGAATGTTAGGAAAAGTGTGGAGAATATTTAGTGTTTTTAGAATAGTAGTAATGCAAATTTCTACCTTTTTGGAGAGATTAGAGAGGAGATTTTGAGAGAATTTGTAAGGAGATGTTCT
>JXCR01135251.1:0-66088 GCA_002079205.1 Phalaenopsis hybrid cultivar
CTTGAATTAAGCCTAAATGTTAATTAAGGCAAAATTTCCAAAATTACACATTTGCCCCCAAGACTCTAACAATTCATAATTTGTCAAATTCAATTCAAATGACTTTGAAATTTATATCTTACCTCATTCATGGGTCAATGGAAATATGAGAGGAGAAAATGTGATTTTCAAAATTTAATTTAATTTATATAATTATTTTTATGCAAAAATAGGATTTTTCAAAGAAAATTCCTAACTTGACCAAGGTATATTATAATCCCTTGAAATTTTAACTGGAGGTAGACCTAGACCAGAGGAGCCTTTGGATCAAATTTCACAATTTTTTGAATTTTTTGTGATTTATTAGAACTATTTTAAGTTCTGTGCTATTTAATAAAATATTTTAAGTGGTGAAAATTAAGTTTTATATTTTTGAAAATTCTCCTTAAGGTTAGAGAACTCAGAGGAGCAAATTTTATATTTTTTTTGATTTTTCCTTGATTTATTGAAATTATTTTAGTGAAAAACTAATTTTAGCCTTTTAAAAATTATTTTTAAACTCTGAAAATAAATATCTTTATTTAGAAATTCAGGAAAAATATTCTAATTGTTCCTAAGTGATTAGGAAACAATTTAGAACATTTTCATAAGTTTTATTATTTTTATGATTTTTATGAGTTTTTAATTATTTAAATACTTAAAATAGGCCAAAAATTAAGTTTTTATTTTAAAATATTATTTTATTTTTATAAAATATTCCTGATCATAGAGAACTCAAAAAACTAAGTTTTATAATTTTTTGAGTTATATTTTAATTTTAAAAAAACATTTAAATGCCAAGAGTGGTATTTATCTTTAAAAATCAATTTAAGTTATTAAATGAACTCAAAATATTTTGAAACTTTAATGATGAGTTCTCTGGATCATAAATCACAGTGGAGAGCAAAAATCAAGTCATTTAAATATTTATATTTTCCAAAATTAGATATCTTAGTGATTTAGTGTTTACAAAATTTAAGTGCATTTTAAATGACTTGACCCATGAAATTATTTTCAAAGGTTTTTCTAGTAGTATTTTAAATGAATTGACCCATGAAATTATTTCCAAAGGCTTCTCTAGTCATGGTGGACCTCATTTTAAATGACTTGACCCATGAAATTATTTCCAAAGGTTTCTCTAATCATGGTGGACCTTCCTTTAAATGACTTGACCCATGAAATTATTTCCAAAGGTTTCTCTAGTCATGGTGGACCTTTCAATAATCAATATGGTAATTTCCATGATTATTTTGAAGGAATAATGTGTAATAACTTGAAAAATATGTATCTCTGTATAGAAACCTCATCTGATTTTGGAAAAATCAGAGAATGTTCCCCCTTACAGATGCTACAATATGTAAAATTTTTAAGCCAAGGTGATATGTCAATATGCATGGAGAATCAAATGATTCCAGATAGTATTTAATTAATTAAAAATATTTTCTACATCAAATGGGCTTGAAAATTATTCCACATTATTCTCCTCTATTCACTGAGCAAGAGGGTATTTTTATTTTGTTTGTGATTTTTCTACACACAATTATGTATTTTTTAAGTTAAGGGTATTAAATAAATAAGAAAATACCCCTATTTTTCTATTTAAACCGCGCATGCCACCTCATCATACGACGGCTCCGAAATCATGCGTGGCGCGCTCTGGTTGGAAGCCGCCGTCCACGTAGCTTACTGACTCGACTCACTATTCACGTCTCAAAGCGTCGTCCGACTCGATCTCCCCCGTCCGTTTGACACACCCTTGATCGAACGGCTCCCCGTCATCATCCCCGATAGAGTGATCTCGTGCCCATCCAAACTAAAACCTTAAGATCTTGGCCTAGACTCAACCAAATTGCTTTGGGTTTGATCCTATGGACTCGTCTAAGCAAGACAAACACATCTATATGGCTAAGGTACCATGAAATCAAGCTTAAGTAAATGGAGAATCAAAACAAGCTCGGGTAGTGAGACGAACACATCCATATGGTTAAGATGCCATGAAATCAAGTTTAAGTAAATGGAGAATCAAAATAAGCTCGGGAGGAGGAAGAGTTTATACTTTGCTCTGAGAAGGGAAGCTTCGATCAGAGGTGCTCGGCACGTTCATTGGGGTCCAAGGAGGCTAATTCTGAGAAGGGAAGCTTCGATCAGAGGTGCTCGGCATGCTTGTTGGGGTCCAAGGAGGCTAGGGATTGAGTCCCTGGCCTTGGTGTAAGGCCTAGGTTTGAATTCGACCAAGCTCGATTTCAGGTGTTCGTCTAGAGCTATGGTAGAGGCTCTGTGGAAGGGGTATTTGATGGGGCTTTGGCTTCTTTCACTCTTGTAAAGGTGTATGCACAAGGAATTAAAGTTTGGTGGAGTGTGGAGGTGTATTAGGTTCTGTCCTGGTTTCCGGCAAGGTTTCGANCCGACAAGGTTTCAAGCTCAAATTTGAGCTCCGACAATGAGAATGGGTGAGGGAAAATGGTTAGAATGCAATGAGGGCATCTTAGGGAAGCTTTGTGTGAAGTTTAGAGAGGCCTCTCTAAGGAAATTTCAGCACTTTTTTAAATGGCCATGGAGGTGGCCTTTTATAAAAATGGGGTTATGGTGGCTGCCGTTCCCAATTAGGAGGTGTAATGTGGTGCTTAGGTGGAGGGCAGAGGAGCTCCATACTTTGATTTGGATGAGNGGTGTTTGTCTTGGCCAATTAGGAGGTGTAATGTGGTGCTTAGGTGGAGGGCAGAGGAGCTCCATACTTTGATTTGGATGAGTTGACCTCTAGGTTTGATTTCGGTGTGGTGCCATGGGTGTGGCTCTCAGTTTTGGGCTTTTCCGACCACTAGGCTGGCCGGCCGGCCAGAGGAGGTGGCTAGGAGCTCATGGAACTCAGAGGAATCCATCTCAATAATTTAATGCAAATGTGCTTTGATTTGGCAAAGATATTTTAAACATGTGCATTTTTGGAAGTAAGATCCCTTAATTTGGTTGACCTTTTGTCTATGGCTTGATTTAGGTGATTTCATGGTGTTTGGACTAGTCACTAAGTCCAACTAATGGCTGTGGTGGANTTTTGGAGAGCCCTCTCTAAGAAATTTTTAGCACACCTCCCATGGCCATGGGAGGTGTGTTTTTATAAAAATAGCCATGGGTTGGCTCTCAAGGCATAAGTTTCGGTGCATTGTGGTGCCTAGGTGGAGAGTAGAGGAGCTCCATAATTTGATTTGGATGAGCTGGCCTCTAGGTTTAGGTGAGGTCCCATGGGAGTGGCTCTTGGTTTTGGGCTTTTCCGGCCACTAGGCTGGCCGGCCGGCTAAGGGGAGGTGGCTAGGAGCTCAGGGAACTCAGAGGAATCCATCACAGCAATTTAATGCAAATGTGTTTGGATTTGGCAAAGATATCTTAAGCATGTGAATTTTTGGAAATAAGATCCCTTACTTTGGATGACCTTTGGTCCATGGCTTGATTTAGGTGGTTTCATGGTGTTTGGACTGGTTACTAAGTCCAGCTAATGGCTGTGGTGGAGTTAATTTGGTGGCTTTAAGGTGGTTAGGTCACATTTAGTGTATGACCAATGGCTGTGGTGGAGTTAGTTTGGTGGCTTTAAGGTGGTTAGGTCACATTTAGTGCATGGGTCAAGTGGGTGCAAATGACCATAACTTGGGTTTGGGCTAGGTTCTCCATGTCAATTGGACAAATTAATTGTTGCATTTGGTGTATATGATCATAAGGAAAAACTTTGATGAAGGATGGAAGTGTTTTTGAGTTCAATTGAAAGGTCAATTTGAAGGAATTTTAAAATTTAATTAATTTGGTCATGTTGGGCTAGTCTTGGGTCTAGCTTAGGTTAGCCTTGGGCTAAGTCCATATTGATTATTGTAAATGGTCAATAGGGAACTCATGAAGAGTTTCCAACATGAATTGGATGCTAATTTGAAGGTTAACGCAATCAATTGGGGGAAATTTGGGGACATAGCCAATTTGGGGCTAAGTTTGGGAATTTTGGATTTAAGCCAAAATTAAACAGATTTGAGGCTTCACCAATGCCAATTGATGGTTGATTTTGATGTATAAGAATGTTATAAAGATCTTGCAACATTAATTGAGTCCAATTGATTGGGCTATGGGTTCAATTTGGTGAGATTAGGTCATATGGTCAAAATTGGGGTTTTGACCCAAATCAGAATTTAGTTTAAATCATGGACCAATTGAGCTTGGATTTGGTTTAGTTTGGTCATATCAGAAGTGAATTTGATTTTAGGATTGGAATTGGGGTCAAATAAGATCAAATTGATGGACATTTGAGTTGGATTTGGGGAAATTTGAGTCTTTAAAAGGCAATTTGGGGATTTTAGTTAAAGATGGTCAAATTGGCCAAATTAGGTTATGTCGTAGTTGAGAGAAATAAAATTGAGAATATTTGGGATTTATTGGTATTTTATAGGAATTTTTGAAATTTTGAGCCCAAGAGGGGTATTTTGGTAATTAGAGGGTGTTTTAGGGGTAAAAATCCAAGACGAGTATTTTGGTAGAGTTGAGGTACCAATCATCACCAATAAGCCATGGACCAATGGAAAGCCCATTTTGGGTCCTCTATGTAGTGGTTCTAGCCAGACTATAGCCCTAGGGCTAGTAGGTTTAGGGGACCATCTACATGAGTATTCTAAAAGATCAAGGGATCTAGGCTAGAAATTTGACTTCAGGGTTGTGAATGATTGTGAGTGTAGATGAGTGTAGTGAGTGTAGTGAATGCCTTAGCTCCAGACCAACATCCAGGTTCAATACTAAGGTCCAGCAATCCTAAGGGTGACTCATACTGAGTTTCCCCCACAGTGACCCCACCTACTAAGTGTTTAGAGGTTAGGACCAATATGTGGAACTTCAAGCTGAGTGGAGAAGGGTTTGGAACTTCTAGTGGTGAGGGTTCCATGTCTAGTTTTCTAAGAATAGTCATTAGGAAAATCCTATGGCTAGACCTTAGGCTATAAAAGAGGAAAAAACTAAACCTCAACCAAAAATGAGGTCAACATGCGCGCGAGGCTCAACCTCACACTGAAGAGAACGTCGTAGATGAGCTGCATAGGTTTATCCTCCTAAGGGATGAGCAAGTTGTTCTATTAGTGAAAATAATAGAAGAGATGACTGCAGCTATGACCGTCATGGCCACCATTCAAGGGCAATCACAAGCACCAAGATTGGCTTCTCCAGAGATCAATCAGCCAGAAATCATACACATCACTGATGAAAGAAGGGAGGCTACTTTGACAGACATTGAATAACAACCAAAAAAGGATTCTCCATTAGGTGTCATGCCAGAAAAAGAGTTCAAGTAAATGGACAAGTGAGGGAGGCCTTAGCCCAGTCCAAGGGAGGTGCATCAATTTAAAAGGGTAGACCTTACCCAGAGGAGTTTGATGCTGTCCCTCTCCCTAAGGGTTTTGTGAACCCAAACTTCAAGATATTCGATGCGACTGGAAATCCCAGACATCACATAGCACATTTTCAAGCCAATTGTGGCAACACGAGGAATAGTGAAGCTCTACTCTGTCAGCAGTTCATCAGCAGCTTGTTAGGGATTGCTTTTGACTGATACGATGACTTGCCCAACGGGTCTATTAAAACATTTTTAGAGTTGGAACAGTTATTTGTGAAAAGATTTGCTGGGGCGCAACATAATATGTCTATTAGAGAACTCATGATTGAGAAGCAGAAGCCTAGTAAAACCTTCATAGACTATATTTTGAGGTGGAGAAACCTTAGCATGAAATGTGAACCCCAGCTACAAGAACATCAAGCGATTGAGATTCTACTCAAAATCATTCATGGGGGAGTAGCTTTCATGTCTAAGGGACTCACCATCAATCCTTCGAGAAGCTACTCAGTAAAGCCAACAGTCTTCAAGAAGAAATGAAGCACATGGAGCTGCATGAAAAGGCTAAGGTGACCAGAGTGTTCGAAAATAAATCAGGGGTAGTCGCAACTGTCGACAAAAGAAAGCAGCCGATAAAGATATATGCAGAAGATCATCGTCAGTGTTCGTCACAGTACTCTCAGAAAAAGAGCAGTCGATTCAACCAACGGCCGTCTCAAGAGGGATCACCTCGAACAACGAGTAAAAGAATATCCCTGTTAGAGCGATAGAAAGTTGTTTATTCAATCAAAGATGAAGCTGTACCTAAAATATTCAAAATTTTGATGAAGAAACCAAAATTCAAACTTCTTGATCCAAAGAAACTCGAAGAGGTGGATAAGAAGAATGAACCAAATTATTGCCTGTATCACCGGTTACTTGGACACACAATAGACAAGTGTTTCATCTTTAAAGACTGACTCGAGAAGAACCTCAAGCAAGAGAATATAACAATTCCAAAGGAGTATCTGAGAGAACCTAAAAAAAGTTCCATAAACATGATTTCAACTGAGTCAATCTCCTCAATTGATCCAAAAGAAAGGTGTTTAGCGCCTTTTTCTTTTGGAAAAATCAAAACTCTTGCCTTTCTCAATGTCTTGTACCTTTTTTTTTTACTTTGGAAAAAGAGAGAAAATGAATGAGAATGACCGCTCCGTGGGCTTAGTTGAGTGGTCTTTTTTTTTAGGGTGAATCTGATGACATGGTCAAATTTGATGTGATGCTCCCAGTCAGTGGGAGTATCCCTCCGGTCGTTAGTTATAGTGGGAGCGTGCCCACGGTTGCCAACATTAGTGGGAGAGCTCTTCCAATAACCCCAGCATCTGGCAGGAGTTCTCATTTTCGAATACGTCAGAACAGATGGATGGATTACAACTTGGGAAGAACTTAAGAGGGTCCTCAATCAAATACAAGATTCATTGAAACAAGCTTCCACTAATACCGAAGAAGGTTGGAATGAGGTATTGAGCAGATCATCCAAGAAGATACTGAACAAGCTACAGTCTGCATCAAAACAAGCCTCCATTCAGAGTTTGCAACACACCGAGCCCGAGATGAATATTTTGCCAAAAAATTCGTCATCGTCAAGGACAAAGAATAAGAAAAAGAATAGCATCACTGCCAAAATTGATAACACGAGGGGTGGGATAGGGGCTGCCTCTACTAGATTGGTTGTCTCTGATTTGGGGAAGAAAATCCTCGAACCCTTGACTTTGTATGATTATCTTTTTGTCCCTCCGGGGTCTTATGAATATAATGGTTGTGATTCAGGCTACGTTTTGACTATTTCTAGTAATAACGTGACTGATTATAACCAAGCTGGTTGCGATCTCGAGGTTTTGACTATTTTTGGTAATAACATGACTGGTTATGACCAAGCTAGTTACGATCTCGATCTCCAAAATGATCCTCAAATCGTACTTGAGTCTGATGAACTCGTTGTCAAGGCCAAAGAAGAACTCAACGATATCGCTTACGACAACACCGATAATGAAGAGCCAACTCTCAAGCGTCATGGTGCACTGTTTGCCATCAACTTAGACCACTCCGATGAAGATGAAAAGACACTAGAAGATTCAACAATTATATCTCAAGAAGAAGAAGTCACAGAAGTCAACTTAAGGAGCGGAAAAGTGTTACCACCAAGAACAGCTCCAACAGACAAAGGAAAACATATAATGACTCAAGAAGAAATACCCCCATTTCCGCCAGTGGAAGAACCACATAATCAAGACAAAATTGGAGGAGCATACAAAGTAGACTACAACGTGCTAGCTCATCTTATGAAGTTTCCTGCCCGACTAAGCATCTACGACGCTCTGATCCTGTCAAAGGAGATGAGAGAATGCCCGATTAAGCATCTACGACGCTCTGATCCTGTCAAAGGAGATGAGAGAGTCTCTGGTTACAGCTTTGCTAGATCCAGAAATTTGCTTAGCTCAATTGGCTAGCACTTCTTTAGATGAAGTTTGCTCGTTCAGAGAACAGTCAGGGGAAACCTTCACAGATGAAGACTTCCTGCTCGGTACTACCGACCACAACCGTCTGCTCTACATATCCGTCAACATTGGCAGATTTGTGTTATCCAGAGTTTTAGTGGATCATGGAGCATCTCTCAACTTGATGAGTCTACGGACGTTAACATATTTGGACTTCGATGTTCAGGAGCTCATCCCTGATAAGATGATGTTAAGAGGATTCAACCAAAAGGGAGAAAGGGCCCTTAGATCAATCTCATTACCTATGAAGGTCGGAGAACTCAAAACAACCGTTAAATTTCATATCATTGACGTCGAGACCTCTTTTAACACCCTATTGGGTCGACCATGGATTCATGAGCACAATATGGTTTCATCATCCCAGCACCAGTGCATTAAATACCGCAAAGATGGTCAAGAAAATTGCATCAAGGGAGACCTACAGCCATTTTCAGTACATGAAGTTGGTATCCATGAAGATGTTGTCTACTACGCGGCTCCAAAAAAGATTGTCTTCTCGCGTGAAATTTTGACAAACAAAGATAAAGATTCAGAAGGATCACAAAAAGAAGGCTAGACAACTCCGCTTCAACAACCTTCTACCACTCCCTTACAACGAGTTGGTGGAGGTTCTTCTAGTTCTTGCACCCGAGGTCGAGGCCGGGGACGCGGACGAGGAAAGATCAATTTAAAGGTTGAACGGACTAGGCCACCTATCAACATTGGTTATGAAGACAGTTCTGAAGATGAGGTAATGATGACGAAGCAGAAGAAACCTCAGTACGAGATATCCCTAGAAGATACAGAGAGGAATGAATATGAAACAATGTATGATCAGATAAACCACTATGTGAATACTATGACCCTTACTACGATTCTTCCTCAAAAGATCAAGAGCTTAGAGGTCAAGGAAGTCCGTAGTGTTGGTTCAAAGCTGATCAAATTTTACCGTGCTTCTACCTCTACTGAGCTTGAAAAACATGTAAATTTGGATGTTGATTCTAATGAATTAATGGAATTACCTTTTGGTTACTTCTCTCCTTGTGTTCAAAAGTTAATTCAACATGGACATTTACCAAAACAAATGCCAAAAGATAAATTTCAACTTTTTGAAAAATTATGGAATGNTTACCTTTTGGTTACTTCTCTCCTTGTGTTCAAAAGTTAATTCAACATGGACATTTACCAAAACAAATGCCAAAAGATAAATTTCAACTTTTTGAAAAATTATAGAGTGCTAAAAGTCGAACTCCCAATTCAAAACATGGTCTCGGATTTGGTACAGTTGGGCCAGTCGATGATTCTGAATTTTGCATGGTTGTTACTAATGAGTCAGAAGATGATTGTCTCGACGTAGAGGATGACTCTACTGACCAACCAATAGAAGATGCTCTCCCAGAATTTGAGGAAGAAATTAAATCCATTGTCGATGAATTGAAAGAGATTAACCTCAGGACTGAAAAACGACCCCGACCTAAATTTATAAGTTCCCTACTTGATGACGAAGAATATGCAGAACTGATCAAACTATTAATAGAATTCAAAGATTGCTTCGCATGGAGCTATGATGAAATGTCAAGACTGTCAGCAGAGGTTGTAGTCCATAAACTTGGGGCAGACAAGAATGTAACCTCAGTAAAATAAGCTCCAAGGAGAATGCGCCTCGAGATAGAACAACAAGTCATCGCTGAGGTAAAGAAATTGATAGACGCTAACTTTGTTAAAGAAGAGAAGTACCCCACGTGGTTAGCCAATATGTACCGGTTAAAAAAATGGAGAGATTTGCGTTTGTGTCGACTTCAGAGATTTGAAAAAAGCATGTCCAAAAGACGAGTTTCCACTACCTATACCGGAGATGATGGTGAACATCGCTTCAACACATGAGATTTTTTCCTTCATTGATGGATCATTAGGATATAACTAAATTAACATGGCTCCCGAGGATGCAGTGTTTACAGCTTTCAGAACACCGATTGGAATCTTCTGCTACACAGTGATGTCGTTCGGCCTAAATAATGTTAGAGCAACATATCAGCGTGCAATGACGAAGATTTTTGATGACCTCATCCATAATAAAGTAGAATGCTACATGGATGATCTAGTAATCAAAAGTAAACGGAAAATAGACCATTTGTACGATTTGAGGATTGTGTTTGAACAGTTACGATGATATGACCTTAAAATGAATCCCTTAAAGTGCACCTTCGGCGTCACCTCTGAGAAATTTCTAGGATTCATTGTCCGTCATCAAGGAATCGAGATCAACCCGGATAAGATTAAAACTATCTTGGAATTGACTCCCCCTAAAACCTTGAAGCAGCTACGTTCCTTCCCGAGGAAGTTGGCATATCTAACACGCTTTATTTCTAATCTCTCAGGTAGGTGTCAGCCTTTCTCGACATTAATTAAAAAGGACGCCAAATTTATTTGGGAAGAGAAATGTCAGCGGGCCTTGGAGGACGTTAAACAATATTTAATGACACCTCCTGTTTTGGCAGTCCTTATCCTATGGAAATCGTTGATACTTTATACCTCGGCTTTAGATGACTCTCTTGGAGCCCTCTTAGCCCAAATCAATGAGGAGGGAAAAGAAAATGCGCTCTACTACTTGAGTGGTCATCTAATACCGAAAAGATAAGGAAAAAGCTTAGACATTACATTGCATTGTCTGACACTAATTTTCCATTGTCTGGCACTAATTTTTGCATTGCCTGGCACTAATTTTTGTCGCTCGAAAGCATAGACATTACATGCTTTCTCATAAGATCACCCTAATTTTGAAAGTTAATCCATTGCAATATTTGACAACCCGACCAAACACTCTCCAGATGTTTAGCGAGATGGTCAATGATCTTATTGCAATTTGATATAACTTTTGTGCCCCTCCGTGTTATCAAGGGACAAATTTAGGCAGACTTTCTCGCTGCACACCCACTGTCAGCTGGGTCCTCTCTCAACGACAAGTTATTAGATGAACAGATACTACAAATGGAATTTTCTAGTGCGTAACGCTGGGAAATGTACTTCGATGGTGCTTTGTCAGCCAAAAAAGACAAGGGATCAGGCACAGTTATACCAGACAAGGCAAGAATCGGTTTGATCTTTATTATGCCAGATAAGGGTATGTTGACGTTTTCATACCACCTGACAGAGCTGTGCACCAACAATGAAGCAGAATATAAAGCTTTAATCACCGGATTGGAATTGACAATTTCAATGGGTATCACAAACATTGTCATTTATGGTGACTCTCAACTTATCATCCAGCAATTCGTCGGACAATACAGAATTTTGAAACCAAGATTAGTAGAATATCATCAGTACACGATGTGGCTCCTAGAGTAGATTCCTGAGGTGACATTCTACTGAATTCCTCAGGGAGATAATGCCCATGCCGACGCTCTAGCAAAACTCGCTAAGGAAATGGCGTTTCCCCCGGAGGATTCCCTCGAAGTCACGGTGCAAGGAAGACAAGTCTTGTCTCGAAATGACTTCGAAACCCTACACAAACTTGGAAAAGAAGAAACAATAAATACAATTGAAAACATCAATGAAGATTGGCAGAAGCCATTAATAGAATATTTGCATACTGGAAAACTGCCAGAGGACAAGTCTGAGGCACACCACATCACAAGCTATGTCTTACGCCCTGGTGGAAAATGTTCTCTATTGTCAAAGAAGAACATGCCGGATTGTGTGGCACTCACCAGTCGGGACCAAAAATGAAAATGAAGATTAAAAGACTCGGATATTATTGGCAGCAATAATGCCGATTGCAAGGATACAGCTAGAAGATGTCACCAATGTCAAGTGCATGGGGTGGTCTTACACAAGCCTCCGAATGTGCTACAACCATCTGTTGCCTTGTGGCCATTCGAGTGTTGGGGCACATACATAATAGGTCTGATAGACCCCCCATCTTCTAAAGGACACAGGTTCATACTTGCTGCTATAGATTATTTCTCCAAAAGGGCAAAAGCAGTATCATTACGTGAGGTTACGACACAACACATCCTTCAATTTTTCAAAAGCCAAATTGTCTACCGTTTCGGAGTACCGCGAAAAATAATCTCTCACAATGGGACAGCTTTCAAAAGCACAAAGATCAACAATTTTATCAGAAGACATGAGATAGATTGGAGATACTCTACAATTTACTATCCTATAGCAAATGGTCTAGCTGAAGCTTTCAACAAGACACTAGCACAAATTTTGAAGAAAATGCTGAATGAAAATAAAAGGGATTGTCATAACAAACTTCTAGAAGCCTTGTGGGCCTACCAGATGACTTTCAGGACTCCCACTCAGTGTACACCTTATATGCTCGTATACGGGACCGAGGACGTGCTACCGCTAGAGATCCAGACACCATCTCTCAGAGTCGCCGTTGCTCATGCCTAGCCTGTTACGGACAAATAGTCCCACATTGGCTAGTTGTAGGGCCAAAAAGCAATATTTAAGTCCGGGGCTGCCCACCACCCACAAGGGCTCTTTTGGGAGGTGACAAGTGGTATCAAAGTAGATTACTGTCTGCCAGGTGTGTGGACTCTCCATGGTCCAGTGGGAACCTCGGTGGAGCCGATCCGTAACGAGGGCGCATCCAGGTNCATGGCTTGAATTAGGTGATTTCATGGTGTTTGTACTGGTCACTAAGTCCAACTAATGGTTGTGGTGGAGTTAATTAGGTGGCCTTAGGGTGGTTAGTCACATTTAGTGCATGGGTCCAAGTGGGTGCAAATGGCCAAAAGTTAGGTTTGAGTTAGGCTAGCCATGTCAATTGGCCCAATTGATTGTTGCATTTGGTGTATATGATCATAAAGAACAACTTTGGTGAAGAATGGAAGTGGTTTTGAGTCCAATTGGGGGGTCAATTTGAATGAAATTTGAACTTTAATCAATTTGGTCATGTTGGGCTTGGCTTGGGTCTAGTTTGGGTTAGCCTTGGGCTAAGTCCAAATTGATTGTTTTAAATGGTCAATAGGGACCTAATGAAGAGTTTTAAACATGAATTGGATGCCAATTTGGAGGTTAAGGCAATCAATTGGGTGAAATTTGGGGACTTAGCCAATTTGGAGCTAAATTTGGGAATTTTGGATTTAGGCCAAAATTAATAGGATTTGAGGCTTCACCAATGTCAATTGATGGTTTATTTTTATGTATATGAATGTTATCAAGATTTTCAACATCAATTGAGGCCAATTGACTAGGCTATGGGTTCAATTTGGTGAGATTAAGTCAATAAAGATTTTACAACATTAATTGAGGCCAATTAACTAGGCTATGGGTTCAATTTGGTGAGATTAGGTCATATGGGTGAAAATTGGATTTTGGCCCAAATCAAAATTGGGCTCAAATCATGGACTAATTGAGCTTGTATTTGGTTTATTTTGATCATATCAAAAGTTAATTTGAGTTTATGATTGGAATTGGTCTCAATTGAGATCAAATTGATGGACATTTGAGATGGATTTGGGGAATTTTGAGTCTTTAAAGGGCAATTTGGGGATTTTGGTTAAATATGGTCAAATTGGCCAAATTGGGTCATGTAGTAGTTTAGAAAAATAAAATTAGGAATATTTAGGGTTTATTGGGATTTTTTGGGAATTTTTGGAATTTTTTGGATTTTGAGCCCAAGAGGGGTATTTTGGTAATTTGGGGGTGCTTTAGGGGTAAAAGGCCAAGATGGGTATTTTGGTAGATTTGAGGTACCAAGCATCACTAATAAGCCATGGAACAATGATAACCCCATTTTAGTTCCTCTACATAATGTTCTTAGCCAAATCATTGCCCTAGGGCTAGTAGGTTTAGAGGACCATCTACATGAGTATCTCAAAAGATCAAGGGATCTAGGCTAGAAATTTGNAGATTTTCTGGGAATTTTTGAAATTTTTTGGATTTTGGGCCCAAGAGGGGTATTTTGGTAATTTGGGGGTGTTTTAGGGGTAAAAGGCAAAGATGGGTATTTTGGTAGATTTGAGGTACCAACCATCACCAATAAGCCATGAACCAATGGAAACCCCATTTTGGCTCCTCTACATAGTGGTCTTAGCTAAACCATAGCCCTAGGGCTAGTAGGTTTAGGGGACCAACTACATGAGTGTCCTAAAAGATCAAGGGATCTAGGCTAGAAATTTGAGTTCAGGGTTGTGAGTGATGGTGGGTGTAGATGAGTGTAGTGAATGCCTTAGCTCCAGACCAACACCCAAGGTCAATCCTAAGGTCCAGCAATCCTAAGGGTGACTCCAGATAAGTGTAGTGAACCTTTGCTCCAGACTAACACCCAATGTCAGCTCTAAGGTCCAGCAATCCTAAGGGTGACTCATCTTGAGTTTCCCCCACAGTGACCCCACCTACTAAGTATTTAGAGGTTGAGAGCAATATGTGGAACCTCAAGTTGAGTGGAGAAGAGTTTGGAATTTCTAATGGTGAGGGTTCCACGTCTAGTTTTCTAGAAATAGTCAACAGGAAAAGTCCTATGACTAGACCCAAGGCTACTAAAGAGGAAAAACTAAACCTCAACAAAAAATGAGGTCAACAGATGGGGGCTAAGTCAATTGATGCCAAGCTTAAGTCACTTGGCCAAAAATAGGGTGGAATACCCTAAATCATGGGACCCTTGGTCCATGGCACCTCTAGGATGGGCTTGGAGGATCTAGGGTGGTTCTTAGAGTCTAAATGGCAGCTGTGGTGGTCCAAGATGGGTTGAACCAAGTTGCTCTAAGTTGGTTTAAGGTTTGGGTTCTAAATCCATGATTTGGTATGGACTTAGGTTTGGCTTGGACTAGAGCTTGGATTAGCATCAATTGAATGTTTAATTTGGTGTAGAAGATTGTTACAAAGCTTTAGAAGGTCAATTGGGTTAAAAATTGAGGGTATATGTAGTTTAATTTGGAGGAATTTTGACTTTGGGCCAAAATTGGGGATTTTGGTTTGTATTAAGTTTGGGCTAGGTTTGAGGCTAGGTCAAGGCCACTTGAAGGTTCAATTGGTCTAGGAGAATGCCATCAAGAGTTTAGAATCCAAAATTGGGGGGATTGGATAGGCTAGAGAGTTCAATTTGATGAGATTTAGGGATATGGTTAATTTGGAGATTTTAAATTGGGCTTAGAATTTGAGTTTGAAATTGGATTCAATTGGGTTTGAATTTGGTTCAAATTGAACTTAGACATGATAAAATTTGATTTGGATTTAAAATTGGGGAAGTTTGAAATCAATTTGGTGGAAATTTGGATTGTTTTGGAGACTTTAGACATTTCGGGTAAAATTTGGATTTTGGTCAACATGGGTCAATTTGGTGAAATTGGGCCCAATGGATGGCTAATATTGGTTTTGGGGAGGTTTGGAAATTTTTGGGCCAAGAGGGGCATTTTAGTAATTTTGGTGAAGTTAGGGGTGTTTTGAAAATTTTGAAAATTTTGAGGTGTTTTGGGCAATTTGAGTGTTTTGAAATAGTTTAGGATGATCTTTGAAGAAAGTTTGAGAATTTTAGAAATTTTTAAAAATTTAGGGCTCTAGGGGCAATTTGGTAATATTAGGAAAGTTTTAGAGTAAAAGGCCAAAATTGGGTATTGGGTAGAATGGGCTTAATGAGGATGTTAATCACAAAATTACCCTTATGGTGCCATGAGACCAGGGAGATCCTCATTTTGGATCCTTCATGTGTTGGTCTTAGCCAAACTCTATCCTAGGGCTAAGGTTTTGGGGGACCATCCACATGAGTTTCCAAAAGAGTAGGGGATCAAGCTAAGCATTTTTGGTTAAGGGTGTTAGGTTGTGGGTGAATGTGAAGGGTTTAAGTGTGTGTGTGCAGGACTGATCAAGACAACACCACCCAGGGCTAACCCTAAGGCCAGAAAGTCCTATGGGGACTTCTCTTAAGCTCCCCCATACTTGGCTCCATCCTACTAAGTACTAGCGGTTAGAACCAAACATGTGTCACTCCAAGAAGAGTAGAGAGGGGTTTAGAATTTCTAATCGGGTATGTTCGATCACTAGTCCTCAGGGATAGTCAGGAAAGTCCTATGGGTAGATCCTGGGCTTATAAAGAAGAAAGACTAAACCTCAACACAAAGTGAGTTCAACATTTTGATAAAATTTTCAATACTGAAAATAAAATAACTTTAGTGATCTTAATATCATTAATAATAATAAAATGTTTCATTTTTTGCCATTGCATTAGTAAAAAGTAAGTTGAGGAGGCTTTAAATAAAACTTTGGGTGGAAACTCTATAGAACTTGATGATATCACAATTTAAGTATGGATATATTTAGAAGAATTAGGAGTTTCTTGGCTTACTAAACTCTTTAATATTATTTTAAAAATTGTAAATATGCTTGGTGAGTGCAAGAAGAGTATTTTAGTCCCCATTTTTATGAATAAAGGGGATGTACAAGAGTGTGCAAATTATAGAGGAATTGATTTGATTTGTCATACTTTAAGATTATAGGAGAGAGTAATTGAACATAGTTTATGATGTATTACACATATTTCTCATTATCAGTTTGGATTTATGTCGAGCAGGTCCACTATGGATGATATTCATTTATTGAGAGGTTTGATGGATAAGTACAAGGGGAATAAGGAGGATTTTCATGTGATTTTTATTAATCTATAAGAAACTTACATTAAGGTTCCAAGAGAAATCCTTTGGAGAGATCTAGAGAAGAAAGGTATTGAGATGACTTATATTCAGGTCATTAACGATATGTATACTAGAGCTGTTACTTGTGTTCAAACAAAAGGAGGATTAAACAAATATTTTCTTATTTCAGCTAGATTACACAGGGATTGACTTTAAGGCCATATCTTTTTTTTGTAGTTATGGATGTTCTTACTGGACAATTACTAGAGGATGTACCTTGGTGTATGTTTTTTGCTGATGATATTTTTTCATTTGGATAAGACTAGAGAAAGAGTTCAGGAACAACTTGAGTTATTGGTCGAAATTGGAGTTTAAAGGCCTTCGTTTGAGTAGAACTAAAACTGAATACATAGATGTTTTCTTAATAGTAGCTCTAGTGCTTAATTGTAACTATGGATGATCAAATCATTAAATGGTGTGAACGCTTTAGATAGATTAGGTCTATTATTCAAAGTGATGTGATTTAGATGGGGATTTTATTAGTAGAATTCAAGTTGATTGATCGAAGTGGAAGAATGCATTGGGACATTGTGTGATATAAAAGTTCCGCTTAGACTGAAAGAAAATTTTCATAAGATGACTCCGAAACCTGCAATGCTCTATGGTGCAAAATGTTGGATTTTAAATGAGAAGCATAAAACCAAGTTAAATGTTGTCAAGATGAGAATGCTTAGGTGGATAAGTTGCTTTACACTTAGAGACAAAATGTGAAATGAATATATTTGTGATGGGGTCAATGTAGTTCTAGTGGCGGAAAAAATTAGAGCGAGTCGTCTTAGAAGGTATGGTCACATTAAATGTCACCCTTCTGATTATCCAGTTAGGAGAGTAGATGTGTTAGATTTGACTTATATTAAGAAAGGCAGATGTAGACCTAAAAATACTTGGGCATATTGTATAAAAAATGGATCTCAATTTATTAGAATTAAATGAAAATACTCAATAGGACATAATGAAGAAAAAGGATTCATGTTGCCGAACCCACTTATTGGGTTAAGAACTTGTTGTTGTTGTATAAAAATTACATGCTCACCTTAAAATTAGGCTTTGTTATATTGTGTGTTTAGTCAAAAACTCTTTTGTCATTTTTTTTTTAAGAAAATGAACGACACGCCCTACTTTATTCAAACAGAAAAAATGACATACAAAAAGTCTCATACAACACAACACCAAACAAAGAAAACAAACAAACATAGCCAAAGCGACCAAGATCTGAATCTCTAAAAGAGAAACAAGACCATTACACCCAAAGAGCAAAGTGAACCTCGAACTTGAACAGCAGGCACTCATAATTTGAGCAACAACAGACACTCCAGAAAATCAGCCCACCACACAAGCATCCAAACCACATCTCTAATAAAGAAATAGTGACCCATATACAAAACAAATAACAAAGCAAGAAAAGAGCCAAAAGAAAACCTAACACAAATATTGACCAAAAAGATAAGGTAAACTATATCCAATTAATCAACAGAATGAACAGGTAGACAAGAATCAAAGCTAAGAACTTATACGCACAACAATAACAACAACAAGAACATAAAATTACCCGCACAATTATTAAAACTCCTTCTACGAGCTAATGAATAAGAAAATTCAACATAACGGTTAAATTTTAATAAATATGAATCTAAAATGTCTAAAAAAATTAAATATAAATATATTCATATAAAAAAAAAAAGTGGATAATCAGAAACATATCAGATATAAGGAAAAAATCCAAGCATAAAGCAAGTCAAAATACCTACTCCTTATCAAAGCATAAGGCCAAACCAAGCATCCAAAAAATTGAAGGATGCAACCAACAAACAAAGATAGTAAAATAATATATATATATATTTGATAAATTTTAATATATGATAAATTTTTTATTTTTTAAATTTAACGATCTTATTTTGAATCATTCTATTAAAATTAAAATAATATATAAATAACATTAAAATTTGCCGACTCGTTAAAATTAGTACCAACTCTGTTGTTCGCCGGTTTGACACGGCTGCCAAAAAAATAAACAAATAAATAGATTGAGTCTCGTTGACCATTAATTAATCGAACCAGCAGATTTGATCGATTTCTTAAAACCACGTGTCCTCTAAGCCCTATTTTCTTTTATTCATTTATTTATTTATTTTGTTTTTTTGTGGATGATTTATAAAAATTTTAGTGTTGGTCAGTTTATATGATATAAAATTTAAAAAATAACTAGGTTTTAAATTTAAATTTATTTAAATTTAGTTTATTTTTTAGTTTATTTTGTTCAATTCTTTTTCTAATTATATAAAAAAACTATGGACTAATTATAATAGTTTAATAGAAATAATTATAAAGGTGTTTGAAAATAGAAAATTTTTAATTTTGAAAAAAACAAAGAAAATACAATAATTTAGACTTTCGGTTAGGTTTAAGGCCGGATAACAGTATTTAAATCTTGGGCTAGCCACCACCCCGAAGAGTTCTTTTGTGAGATGACCAGTGGTATCAGAGTAGATTACTGTCTGTCAGGTGTGTGCACTATCCATAATCCAGTGGGACCCTTGGTGGAGCCGATTCGTGACGAGGGCGTCATGTGATTAAGTGGAGTAGAATCTCACGGACAAAAAGTCCCACATTGGCTAGATATAAGGCCGAAAAATAGTATTTAAATCCTGGGTTGTCCACCACCCCGAAAAGCTCTTTTGGGAGGTGACATTTCACTCAGAATAAAAGAGATAGGGTACATGATAAAATAAAATCATAAAATTTGAAAAAGAAGAAAAATAATAATAATCTAAGCTCTCACACATATTTTCTGTCATATCCTAGCAAAAATTGTTTATATATATCTAAAGAGAGAGAGAGAGAGAGACGTTAAAAAAATACAAGTGGCATCTACATAAATGCCCCATATTTTTTATATATTTACTTCTCTTAAATTTTAAAACAGGCATAAAAATAGTCTCATTAATGTCTTTTTAAAAGTGAAATTCATTAATAAATTTATAGCACTAAAATATTACAAACATAGAAATATATAAAATTTAATTGTTATGCACCAAAAATTTTCTTTATAAAATCTATAGCTTTGGGCGAGAGTATTTCCACCCAAATTAAGAGAAGAGAGGGAGAGCGAAAGATAAGCCAGAACTAAAGATGGAGGAGCATCAGAGTGAGACTAAGAGAGTTTGTGTTATTGGAGCAGGAGGTTTCATTGCCTCATGGCTTGTGAAGCTTCTCCTCTCCAAGGGCTATGTAGTCCATGGCACCCTCAGGGATCCGAGTACCCTAT
The DNA here is from genome assembly GCA_002079205.1 of Phalaenopsis hybrid cultivar. Classification (NCBI taxonomy): domain Eukaryota; kingdom Viridiplantae; phylum Streptophyta; class Magnoliopsida; order Asparagales; family Orchidaceae; genus Phalaenopsis; species Phalaenopsis hybrid cultivar. The sequence goes on from JXCR01135251.1 coordinate 19,789, forward strand.
CTCTTTCCTTATCTTTATTTTATTTGTTTGTCTCTAATTCATGATGTGCAATAGCTGTTACAGTCCTATTATTATTTTTCTCAACATCTTAAGATCACTTTCCCACATGAATTGACTTTTTAGCAGGATTTAAACAATATTTAGCTTACATCCAACAGTTACTTTTATGCAGGATTTAAGCAATATTTTGTTTAAATCAAGCCAAATAGAATTTTGGAGACGTTAAATTTGATTCGGTTTTAGCTAGTTCTCATATTAATTAAATTCAAGACTTGTTATCACATTATTCAACATATTTAATAATCTATTGCCTCATAAATTTTGAATTTTATTAGTTTTCAACTTTCAATCCTCTGAAGACTTACTGAATATGAATTTGTAGGATTTACTAAATCATACTTATGGTCTGGGACTTCGTATCTTTTCCTTTAATGATTATATTTTGAGCGCTTAAACTGAATGGTTAAATACCTCTATTTCTCTTCCAACATTGATTGTTGTTTTGATAAAATTGGAATACTTATCGAGCTTTTATTTATATAAGGCAATGAAAAGAACGCCCATTTGAAGAGGTTGGATAAGGCAACAGAGAACTTGCGACTCTTTAAGGCAGATTTGCTTGACTATGATGCTATTGAGGCAGCCATTTCTAGTTGCGAAGGAGTCTTCCATGTTGCTAGTCCTGTTGTATTAAGTGAAATTACAAATCCGGAGGTATCAAATGTTTGATTTATGTTTTTATTGATACTATTCTTTAAACCTATTTGTAGCCCAAATTACACATTTTCGCTAATAAGAAATATGTTTTTAGGTGGAACTAATAAGCCCTGCTGTTGTGGGTACAAAAAATGTTCTCAAAGCATGCTCGGAGACAAATGTGAAAAGAGTTGTGGTTGTTTCGTCTATTGCAGCTGTAATTTTTAATCCTCATTGGCCGCAAGGTACTGTAATGGATGAGAACTGCTGGTCAGATGAAGAGTTTTGTAGGGCTACAAAGGTAATTTATTTACTCAATTTGAGAAGTAGGATACATGGGTCTGAGAAGAAAATCATTTGTGAATGTTTTTTGAGGCACAAACGTCCTATTACTTGAAATTTTTTTTTTCCCAGCATCCCAATAAGGATAAATTATTACAAATTTTTTTTGAAAATGTAATATTAAAAAGGAGATAAAGAAAATCCCTAAACTGACAGCCGCTGTCATACCGTTTCATGTGTCGCCACATAACATACATGACAAACTCGTTATGCACTCCACAACAAAAAGGATCACAAATCTACCGGCCGAGCGTGGTTTAGCCAATCTTCCATGACATTCCATTTTAAGCCCATGCAAAAGATTGTGGGGCCATTGTTGTAAATCTTGCCAAAGAAAGAAAAAAATNGATTGTGGGGCCATTGTTGTAAATCTTGCCAAAGAAAGAAAAAAATAAACCTCTAGCATATAATGATAGCCTCTTTTTAGATCCACCTAGTTACATTCAACCAATTGGTGAAAACAAGCAACTGAGAGGCGAGACTGCTCGGTGAGGGCAACTGTTGTGGCGTGGAGGAGACGCGATCTTGTGAGGGTGTGGAGGAGGTGTGAGCTTGTGAGGGCCTGGAGGAGACGCCGAGCTTCTACTGCCAGAGCAACTGCCAAGCAGACCAGATAGGGCAGGGCGATGGACAAATAGACCCCAGAGGCAGCCGGTGTAAACGAGCGGAGCTTGTGGAGCACAAGGTTTCCTAGTGTTCTACTTGTTCGAATTTTATCATTCACTCATATTAGGCTCAATTTTATGCTTAGAAATAAATTGTGAAATGAATATATCAACCGCAAGGTCAGTGTAGCAACCTACAAAATTGGAGAGAGTTGTCTTAATGGCTTGGTCACATTAAACATGGACCATCTGATGATTCGGCTAGACGAGTAGATATTTTAGATTCGACTTACAAGAAAAAGGATTCATGTAGCCGACCCCCATTTAACGAGATAAAGACTTCTGATTGCAGTTGTTGTATTCATATTAGGCTCAATTCAAATTTATTGTTCAAATTAAATTCCTATTTGATTCAAAACAATATTTTATTAAAATTTATGAAATTAAATAATATAACAACATTTAAGTTTTTATTTTTAATATAAAATTCTTCCAGTCAAACGTTAAAGTGTGAAACAGATACGAGAAAATTGTGATTCATAATTTAATGATGAAAAGTTATGTAAAATTATGAAGTAAATGCTATGTGGGATTAAATGAAGGGCAGGAGAGGACCACACACTTGAATGGAAGTTGAAGAGGAGGACGACAAGACTTTTTGGGCACTTACATACATAGCGTGAAAATTTTTTGTAATCACATAATACATGCATACAATCAAATTATGATGTATTTGCATATCAAACATAAGAAAAATAATTCTAAATAAAATTACTTAAAAATAAAAAATTTAATTTTTTTGAAATAGAATATTAAAATTTAATATAAAAAATTTTGTGCTAATATTATTTATTTATTATTTANTAGAAAAATAATTCTAAATAAAATTACTTAAAAATTAAAAAAATAATTTTTTTGAAATAGAATATTAAAATTTAATATAAAAAATTTTGTGCTAATATTATTTATTTATTATTTAGTTAATTTAAGCTAAATCGGGCATGACATGAACGAACAAACATTTATTCATCTTTGACTCATCTATAAATGAGTTAAAAAAATTTATTCGTGGTTAGCTCATTTGCTTAAGGAAACAATCAAACATGAGCTACTTCGAGAGCTAAAGATGAGTTGTTCACAAAAAAAACAAACATTTTTGATAGCCCTATGAGACAGTGTTGGATTGGAAAGATCGGGTATTAGTTTATCAGATATTTTTATTTAATAAAAAAATTTTTTGCAAGTTAAAGTTGGGACATGGCATGGCGATGCCACTTTTCGCCACGTGACACACGACAATTTGGCCAGTTTTGCATTTTTTTTTTAATTTTTCATTTTTAATGTTAAATTATAAAAACTATTTTAAAATTTATCTTATCTATAGTAAGTTATAATTCACAACTTTAGTCATTTGTATTTTTTATTTGGTCAAAAATGAATATATATAATATATGATTTTAGATCTTTTGGTTCAATGATTTTATCCGAGGCATCTTGTAGGATAATAATGAGGTTGTTTTCCTGTATACATCATTAGAAGATTCATATGATAAAATGCAGTTTTTAAGTGCAATGTTTGTACCTTGAAACACTAGAGCATTAGGGCTAAAAGCAATATAACTTGATCATGAAATCATTCAATTTCAAATTCAATATACTTGTAATAAAAAATTGCATTTTAACTTAGNTTTTTTTGCAAGTCAAAGTTGGGACATGGCATGGCGATGCCACTTTTCGCCACGTGACACACGACAATTTGGCCAGCTTTGCATTTTTTTTAAAAAATTTTTCATTTTTAATGTTGAATTATAAAAACTATTTTAAAATTTATCTCATCTATGGTAAGTTATAATTCACAACTTTAGTAATTTGTATTTTTTATTTGGTCAAAAATGATAGTAAGTTATTTTTCTGTAATACATCATTAGAAGATTCATATGATAAAATGCAGGCTTTAGGTGCAATGTTTGTACCTTGAAACACTCGAGCATTAGGGCTAAAAGCATTATAACTTGATCATGAAATCATTCAATTTCAAATTCAATATACTTGTAATAAAAAATTGCATTTTAACTTAGACCAATTAAATTATTTTGAGATCAAATGAATTTTAGTCCAAAAGGAGTAGATCTAGAGATCCTAAGCTCCAAAATACATATTGAATTTTGCACAAGTTCATGATCACTCTTTTTTTTTAGTTCTTTAGAGCATTGAGAGGTCATGATCAAGGGAGGTCCTTTTAAACTATTTGATGTAGTATTTATAATTTTAGTATAAATAACTGGAATGTCTTCTCTAAAAAAAATATAAATAGTGCTTGTTCCTACACATTTAAAGAGGACATTTCGTAGAAAGAATTGCTAAATTTTGATAATCTTTGGAGCGCCAACTACCTCGTTTGAGATTCATCTGTTCGGAATTATGTCATATTTTGGTGACTCAATCTTCTCTCTGGTTAGGATGAAGATCTAACTGACCACTCTCTAGCTTTTGATTTTAAATATTGATGTTTCATGTTCTTATGGGTTGCAACTGATCATCAATAACCACTGACAACTTCAGTCAATTGATACTAATAGTCAACATCAAACAATATCAACAATCCTTATTGCTCATTGTTGATAGATGATAACAACTATCATTGATCATGGTCATTTTCCATCAATTAATTCTTATATCTACATTTGTCAGCTTCCAATGATTGTTATTACATGTTTTTCAATGATTTTCATTGCCCTTCTATTATCACTTATCATTGGTTGATATTCATAGGCATTGTTATCTATACTTTACACTTGTTGTTGACCAACACAACATCCACTATCTACCAACATCAATGCCTGCTACCATCCTCTATTGATGCCAATGCATATCACTGTCCAGTGTCTAATTGTAAGCGTCACCTCCTTCTGACATCCTCCACATCCATTGCAGGAGACAATTTTATTTTTTTAACATTATAGTCTTGTGTTCACCAATTACGAAGAAGGCAGATTTTTTATTACCTTCAACCTCTAAATTAAAATTATTTCAATTTTATTAGGCTTGTGATTTCCTTTCAATATTTTTCAGAATAAAAGTTAAGCATATCCTGTGTTATTTATTCATGTATGTGTGATCTTCTTGTAATGCTAGTACGCTGATCCCTGGATACTGCTAATATACATAGTACAACAATAATTCATATTATATTTCACTTATATTTCCTTACTTTGCAACAAAACCAAAAACTTGATTCTGAAGAAAAATAAGAATTTAACTTTTAATTTATATTTATTGGGATACTACACAAGTATACATATCGTTATTAAGTAATATAGAACTTTTTGATTAAGACCTGAATATCGAACCCATAGAGAGAATCACAATATGCACTATTGAACAAGAAACTTTCTATTTTTAAAAAAAAGATAATTATCTAAACTAAATATGATTTTTGCAGTAATGAAAATTTAAACATTTTTGGTATTTTCAATATTTTGATAGAACAATAACAATTTAAAAAGATAACTAAAATTCTTGTAGAAGAAAAGCACTAATATGAAATTATCTTTCTTCTTGTTATGAATCAGTAATAATTATAGGAATTCTGTTGTGGAAGTATGCAAATTGTGTTGTGCCAAATATGAGCAAAAATATTTTTTACCCTTTCTAGAGATGCTATAAAGAATATTGGCTAATTTAAAGATTGAATAGTTCTGAAGACCGGCTAGGCAGGGAAGATACTAGCTCTCACTCTAGAGTTCCCTCGATTCCCTCCACCTGGGGGCTAACATATCGTATCAAAACCTAAGACAATAAACCAAGTTGGGGGCTTTAACCTGTCACTTTAAAGTCCTCTAACTCTACACCCTTCAACCAATAAACCAAGTTGGGGGCTTTAACCTATCACTTTAAAGTCCTCTAACTCTACACCCTTCAAAATTATTTCTCTATTTATTTTCACTTAATCATATGAATTACATTCTCATTTATACAACCTCATGTGATTCTTCTATTTCCCTATTTATTTGCACTCAATCATATGAACTACATTCTTACTCATACAACCTCATGTGATTCTGTTTGCACTCAATCATATGAACTACATTCTCATTCATGCAACCTCATGTGATTCTTTCCAGTTATTGACTGAGACAATACCAGCCCGGTTCTTACATGTTCTCACAACAAATTTTAACATCTGGATCCATCCCGGTTCTTACATGTTCTCACAATAAATTTTAACATCTGGATTGGCCAAATCAAGAAGTCATCCCAGTTCTTACATGTTCTCACAACAAATTTTAACATCTGGATTGGCCAAATCACCATCCCGGTTCTTACATGTTCTCACAATAAATTTTAACATCTGGATTGGCCAAATCAAGAAGTCATCCCAGTTCTTACATGTTCTCACAACAAATTTTAACATCTGGATTGGCCAAATCAATGTCTGGTTCTTACATGTTCTCACAACAAATTTTAACATCTGGATAGACCAAATCAAGAAGTAAATGGTCGGCTCAGTTCTTACATGTTCTCACAACAAATTTTAACATCTGGATTGGTCAAATCAAGAAGTAAATGATCTGATTCTTACATGTTCTCACAACAAATTTTAACATATGGATTGGCCAAATCAAGAAGTAAATGAAACATGGATTTAAATTATCACAACTTCTTCTAACATTAAAGATCAATACTCTCCATAACTTTCATCCAACACTTTTAATCATGTTCTCACAACAAATTTTAACATCTGGATTGGCCAAATCAAGAAGTAAATGAAGTGCATTGATTTAAATCATCACAACTTCTTCGAACATTAAAGATCAATACTCTCCACAACTTCCATCCAAAACTAAAATCAATATAACTACTTCCAACATTAAAGATCAATGCTCTCCACAATTTCCATCTAAAACTTAATTAATTATCATTTTAAGAAGAAAGATAAAGAAAACTACTCAAAATTCATGGAGCTTTCCACAACTTCCATCCTAAACTTAATTACTTATCATTTTAAGAAGAAAGATACAGAAACCTACTCAAAATCCATAGAGAAAATAAAATCACACTTTAGTTTAAAAGAAGAAATCATTGTCAAACCAACAACAAGTCTCAATTAAAACCAAAAGTAGTCTCAAAACAAAAAGTTAAAAACTTATCTCAAGTCCTCCACCAAACTCTTGAAGTTCCTTTGATTCTCTTCTCTTTACAGTCACTCAAAATAAAAAAACAAAAAGGATAAATTAAAAGTAAAAGTGGTGCCTAAAAATCTCTCAAAACTAACTCCTCAAATAAGAACTTTCAAAACTTTCCAATACTTTTAGGACTCACACTTTTTCAGACCTTTTCAGGACTCTTTTCAAAGTCCTCTCTTATTTCTTTTATAATTTTCCAAAAGGTGTCTTGGTTTCCTTTCAAAATATGTCTAGATTAGATGTATTTCCCCAAGAGATGCATCCTTTCGTGATAATTTTCGTTCATAGTGGTTATAACCACCTATTAAGTCAATGGGTGCCTCAAAAACCTCTTCAAAATTCATAGAAACTTAATTTACTCTTCCAATAACTGCCACCAATGCTTAAGCGCGGGGCCTCTGGTGCTTAGGCGCGACCTTCTTTGTTTAACCTGCGCTTAAGCGTCGGATCTGGCGCTTAAGTGTCAAAACTCTTTTGCACATTTTTCACCTTTTTGCTCCAAATTTGATTCTTTTTCACTCCTTTAAGCAATTTTCATTCTTTTTACCTGTATCTGCAAGAAAAACAAAAAACATACCTTCCATTAAAGCGCAATATCTCAAAAATAGATATAAAAATGTGTCTAAAAATACTATATATTTTAGGTGTATCATACGTTAAAGGCCTAAATTTAGATTTATGGATCCATGATTTTCAATCATTATAGTGGTTTACTAAGGATATGTGGAAGATCACTTGGTTGGTGTGGGAATTTTATATGAGATTTAGGTCAAGGGAAGAGAATCGACTATTGGATTAGGTCAACACAACCTTCAAACTACCCCTTAAAATTTTACCTTGAAAGCTACGGGATGGAGAAGGTTTGGGTGTTAGTTCACTTTGAAGTTATAGATGAAGGGTAAGAGGTGTGATCTGAATTTTTAAATGAATATAATAGATTTAAAAGTGTTTGGTAGAAGCTTGACTAGGGTTTGATCAATACACTTGGTTTTTTGATTGAGATTCAAGGAGTTTGAAGGGTGGTAAGATAATGAGTGCCAAGTTAGGTTAAGAGTGTTTTAGGCTCTAGTCGAACGCTTACAAGAGGTTTATGATTTTTATCTATTAATTTGTTTGTTAATTTTTTTTATATTTTTTTTTTGGGGAAAATCCCTTAGAAAATAATAGGATATTAAGGGAAGAAGTAGGAGTGTCAGAACATGGACCAGCTAGAGAGAATGAGGATACATCGACCTTCCACCAAAATAATCTAGATATATTGTCTGTCATGAATCAACCAAAAAAGGTCAAATATCTAGCACAAAAGCTTAAATACTTCAGTCTCAATTTTTTTTTCAATCAGCAAAAGCTAAATTTCATTAGTCATTGGAAATATAACTTTTTGTAAAGTACATGTAGCAGATCGTTGGTGATGTGGACATTAGACATTGAACATCACCACTCTACCCTTGTTATCTCAGACCATCATCATTTTAAAATAAACAAAATTTGATCAAGAGACTAAATAATTATTTTTTTCATACCTTAAAGGAAATGTTTTCTTCTACTTCGTACTTCATATGTTGGTTGGAAGATCTTTGATGTTCTTTTTTTGCTCATAAAATAACTTTAAAAATGAAACCTATAATCAAAATTCTTAAAACATATGGAATACACAAATAAGTAATTATATTTTTTGCTAAAAAGATAGAATGCCAAGAGACTTTCTCAATTGAATTTCCAATGGATTTTTCCAATAGTGATAATTCAACAAAAAAATTATTAGCCTTCAAAAAACATTTAAAAAACCATTTTAATAATTAATTCAACAAAATAAAGAATATTAATGACAACTTCCACAAAATAATTCAACCAATTTCTAGGAACTTAAAAATTATAATAATTTCTCAACATTTCTAATCAATGAAGGGAATTATTAATGATATGATTCTTTTTTAAAATTCAATGGCAATATTTTGGTATGAAAGAAAATTATGGTAAAGTTCATGTGTGTGTAATTCTTCAAATTTTAAAAGTTTAACATAATAAATTTCACATCAACTATTTGTTATGTGTTATTTTTCAATGTGTGTGGGTTATTCATGCAACATTAAGATAAGTTTTACAAAATTCATCTTGTGGCCAACACCATGAAGAATGATGATACATGTTGCAACTTGAGATGAATGGTCCATAATGAAAATTTCCTATTGTCATATTTGATGATAATTTTTTGATGTATGTCCATGATTTCTAGGCCGTACAAATGGTCTCCTTCTATCTCCCTTGTAGCCTATCACTGGTATATACAAGGTTATATTTAAAAATTAGCTATTACGATTTGAGTATTTACCTTGTGCAACTTCAAATTGATAACATTTTAGTAATTTTATGTATCACATTACATTTTTACCTATCACCTAAAGCTTCCAAGGAGATAATCAAATAAGTTAATCATCAATACATTGCTACTCTTCAACAACTAAAAAATAACTTTTATTATTACCATATACAATGAAGTTTACTAAGCCACCAATGGAGATGCTCCATCTTCAACCATTTCGACAAACATTAAAAGATGTAGAGCACCTCAACATTTTCCCAAACTAGAAGTCTTAAGGTCAACATAGACTAATTTTTTTTAAATTATAAGACATGGTTGTAAGCAATATGTATGCTAATCATTAGATTAGAGTTGCATGATCTTGCAATAGTTCTTATTATAAAATCATTCCTTCAGTATGATGCATAAGATTATTATTTATTCCCATATAAAGCTAAGAGTTATCGAGAAATATTAGAAATCATAAAGGACAAATCAGTCAATTATGGCTATTGTAAAGCATTTAAAGCCAACATAAAGTAATTTTAAATGTTTAATAAGATTATTAATGACTTTGTTTTATAGTGTTTATACCGCTCATGACAAGCTATATAAGTGAAATTAACGTGAGAATTTTAGCCAATATAAACAATTAAATTTTCAAATTTTTTCTTAAGGCTCATTTGGTTGCTTACATGCAGAAAACATTTATTTGAATATGATGATTTCATCTAGTCATATTTCTTGTAAAAATTGATATCATACATTGAAGGGAGTTTTGAGTAGATTTTTTGAGTTTGTCAATAATGTTGTTTTCTAAGTTCATCCAGTAATTATTAGATTTAAAAAGTGCTTCATTTTTTTAAAATGTGTTTAAAACTTACATAAACCAGCCAAAAGAGCCATTACCTCGAGAAAGAGCTAGGAAGTAGATTCTTAGGGAGCCCATGCACCTATTTAAGATATAATGAACTATTTTTAGCTTAGAAAACTTATTTTGAAGCCAAAGTATTCTTTAGAAAAACTTCATTACAAAACATTAACACCATTGTTGATTGTGGATAGGGTGGAAACTCAACAAACAAACTCACTTCATTAATTAAGCTTAAAATTCAACAAGAACATATTGGAATTCAAATAAAAATTTGTATCCAAGTTTTTATTTTTCTTATTGTAATGAGATTGCCTTCATACTTATTGTTAAAGAACTCTATAGTAAAATAAAGGATTACAGAAAGTTTTAACTTCCTAAATGGTTCAGTGGTTGAAATTAATGCCTTGTTTACTAACCAAAAGATATGCTTAATGAATTGAAATGTCTTTTATTAAGAACTGATAATGCTAAAAATTGCTTCCTTAGTAAAGGACTTTGGCATTCTTATTATCAAGAACAGAAGAAGACCTTGAAAATATGAAAATTATTTTAATTGTTTGGAACTAATCAACCAAAACCATTGAAGGAGGAAAGCTCAAGCTATAAACTTAGAGTTTTTATGTTGACAACATAATATCTTAAAACACATTTAATTTGAATTGTTAACATATGTTCAGTCATAGCCATTGCATGGGACATTAATAATCAACAAAGTTCTCTCACTCTAAATATTTTNGTGAAAATCTCTCCAACTAACTCCCCAATTTTAGAACTTTCAAAATTTTCCAATACTTCCAGGACCCGTTTCAAAGTCTCAATCTTCCTTCTTTTATAATTCTCCAAAAGGTGTCTTGGTATCTCCTCAAAATGTGTCTTGATTCAATGTATTTCCCCAAGAGATGCATCCTTTCGCAATAATTTTAGTCCATGGTGGTTTCAACAACCTATTAAGCCAATAGGTGCCTCAAAAATTGCTTCAAAATTTAAAAAAACCGAATTTACTCATCCAATAACTTCCACTGGCGCTTAAGCGCGGGGCCTCTGGTGCTTAGGCGCGGCCTTCTCTGTTTAACCGGCGCTTAAACACTGGATCTGGCGCTTAGGCGCCAAAACACGTTTGCACATTTTTCACCTATTTGCTCCAAATTTGATCCTTTTTCACTCCTTTAAGTATTTTTCACCTTTTTACCTGTACCTTAAAAATACCTTCCATTAAAGCAAAATATCTTAAAAATAGGTATAAAAATGTGTCTAAAAATACTATATATTTTAGGCGTATCATCCTACAATATTTAGAGATGTTAATACTTATGTAAAACCATGTGATCGATGTCAGCGAGTGATACATCTATAATATATAGTGTTTTCATGCACATTTTTATACCTATTTTTGTGATATTGAGTATTCATGAAAGGTATTTGTGTGTTTTCTTGCAAGTACAAGCAAATGGATGAAAAATGCTAGAAGGAGTGAAAAAGAGTCAAATTTGAAGCAAAAATGAATAAAGTATGAAAATGAACTGGGGCGCCTAAGCGCCCAATCTAACGTCTAAGCGCGAGAGGCTCCGCGCCTAAGCACTAGGTACCCCGCACTTAAATGCCAGAAGTAGTTACTTGATGAATTATTTAATTTGAGTGAATTTTTTAAGAGGTGTTTGAAGCAACCCTTGATAAAAACGTGGGAAATAGCCCATGGATATGAAAATTCATTCAATTGACTTATGAGGAGGCAACTTTTAGAAGATTCATTTAATGGAGACACCTTTTTAAGGTGACACCAATGCACTCCTTAGATTTTTTATAAGAAAAGACTTAGATATTCTAAGAGAAGAGGCCAGCCATCAATGAAACTTTACAACCCATCGCCGTCGCCGCTGTCAACAACCTTTATTTAATTTTATTTGATTTTGATTGTTAGTTTATATTGTGAGAGAAGGAAGATAATTCAAAGGAACTTCAAGATATTTGGTGGAGATATTTGAGATAAGTGTTTATCTTTGTGTCTACACTTGGTTTTAATTTAGATTTCTTGTTTGTATGCATGATTTNGAACTAACTCCACAAATAAGAACTTTCAAATCTTTCCAATACTTTTAGGACTCAAACTTTTTCAGACCTTTTCAGGACTCTTTTCAAAGTCCTCTCTTATTTCTTTTATAATTTTCTAAAAGATGTCTTGGTTTCCCTTCAAAATATGTCTAGATTAGATGTATTTCCCCAATAGATGCATCCTTTCATGATATTTTTTGTTCATGGTGCTTATAACCACCTATTAAGTCAATGAGTGCCTCAAAAACCTCTTCAAAATTTGTAGAAACTAAATTTACTCTTCCAATAACTGCCACCAGTGCTTAAGCGCGGGGCCTCTGGTGCTCAGGCACGACCTTCTTTGTTTAATCGGCGCTTAAGCGTCGGATCTGGTGCTTAGGCGCCAAAACTCTTTTGCACATTTTTCACCTTTTTGCTCCAAATTTGGTTCTTTTTCACTCCTTTAAACAAATTTCATTCTTTTTATCTGTATTTGCAAGAAAAACAAAAAAAAAATACCTTCCATTAAAGCGCAATATCTCAAAAATAGATATAAAATGTGTCTAAAAATACTATATATTTTAGGTGTATCATACGCTAATGGCGTAAATTTAGATTTATGGATCCATGATTTTCAATTATTATAGTGGTTTACTAAGGATATGTGGAAGATCACTTGGTTGGTGTGGGAATTTTATATGAGATTTAGGTAAAGGGAAGAGGATCGACTATTGGATTAGGTCAACACAACCTTCAGACTACCCCTTAAAATTTTACCTTGAAAGCTACGGGATGGAGAAGGTTCGGGTGTTAGTTCACTTTGAAGTTATAGATGAAGGGTAAGAGGCGTGATTTGAAATTTTTAAATGGATATAATAGATTTAAAAGTGTTTGGTAGAAGCTAGACTAGGGTTTGATCAATACACTTGGTTTTTTGGTTGAGATTAAAGGAGTTTGAAGGGTGGTAAGATAATGAGGGCCAAGTTAGGTTAAGAGTGTTTTAGGCTCTAGTCGAACACTTACATAAGGTTTATGATTTTTATCTATTAATTTGTTTGTTAATTTTCTTTATTTTTTATTTTTTGGGAAAATCCCTTAGAAAATAATAGGATATTAGGGGAAGACGTAGGAGTGTCAGAACATGGATCAACTCGAGAGAATGAGGATACATAGCCCTTCCACCAAAATAATCTAGATATATTGTTCACCATGAATCAACCAAAAAAGGTCAAATATCTAGCATAAAAGCTTAACTACTTCAGTCTCAATATTTTTTCAATTAGCAAAAGCTAAATTTCATTAGTCATTGGAAATATAACTTTTTGTAAAGTACCTGTAGCAGATCGTTGGTGATGTAGACATTAGACATTGAACATCACCACTACCCTTGTTATCTCAGACCATCATCATTTTAAAATAAACAAAATTTGATCAAGAGACTAAATAATTATTTTTTTCATACCTTAAAGGAAATGTTTTCTTATACTTCGTACTTCATATGATGGTTGGAAGATCTTTGATGTTTTTTTTGCTCATAGACTAACTTTAAAAATGGAACCTATAATCAAAATTCTTAAAACATATGGAATACACAAATAAGTAATTCTATTTTTTGCTAAAAAGATAGAATGCCAAGAGACTTTCTCAATTGAATTTCCAATGGATTTTTCCAATATTGATAATTCAACATAAAAATTATTAGCCTTCAAAAAACATTTAAAAAACCATTTTAATAATTAATTCAATAAAATAAAAAATATTAATGACAACTTCCACAAAATAATTCAGCCAATTTCTAGGAACTTAAAAATTATAATAATTTCTCAGCATTTCTAGTCAGTGAAGGGAATTATTAATGATATGATTCTTTTTTAAAATTCAATGGAAATATTTTGGTATGAAAGAAAATTATGGTAAAGTTCATGTGTGTGTAATTCTTCAAAAGTTAAAAGTTTAACATTAGAAATTTCACATCAACTATTTGTTATGTGTTATTTTTCAATATGTTTGGGTTATTCATGCAATATTAAGATAAGTTTTACAAAATTCATCTTGTGGCCAACACCATGAACAATGATGATACATGTTGCAACTTGTGATGAATGGTCCATAATGACAATTTCCTATTGTCATATTTGATGATAATTTTTTTATGTATGTGTTAGATTTCTAAGCCGTACAAATGGTCTCCTTCTATCTCCCTTATAGCCTATCACTGGTATATACAAGGTTATCTTTAAAAATTAGCTATTACGATTTGAGTATTTACCTTGTACTACTTCAAATTGATAACATTTTAGTAATTTTATGTATCACATTACATTTTTACCTATCACCTAAAGCTTCCAAGGAGATAATCAAATAAGTTAATCATCAATACATTGCTACTCTTCAACAACTAAAAAATAACTTTTATTATTACATACCATATACAATGAAGTTTACTAAGCCACCAATGGAGATGCTCCATCTTCAACCATTTCGACAAACATTAAAGATATATAGCACCTCAACATTTTCACAAACTAGAAGTCTTAAGGTCAACATAGACTAATTTTTTTTTAAATTATAAAACATAGTTGTAAGCAATATGTATGCTAATCATGAGATTAGAGTTGCATGATCTTGTAATAGTTCTTATTATAAAATCATTCCTTCAGTATGATGCATAAGATTATTATTTATTCTCATATAAAGCTAAGAGTTATCGAGAAATCTTAGAAATCATAAAGGACACATCAGTCAATTATGGCTATTGTAAAGCATTTAAAGCCAAAATAAAGCAATTTCAAATGCTTAATAAGATTATTAATGACTTTATTTTATAGTGTTTATACCGATCACGACAAGCTATATAGGTGAAATTAACGTGAGAATTTTAGCCAATATAAACAATTAAATTTTCAAATTTTTTCTTAAGGCTCATTTGGTTGCTTACAAGCAGAAAACATAAAGGACACATCAGTCAATTATGGCTATTGTAAAGCATTTAAATCCAAAATAAAGCAATTTCAAATGCTTAATAAGATTATTAATGACTTTATTTTATATTGTTTATACCGCTCACGACAAGCTATATAGGTGAAATTAACGTGAGAATTTTAGCCAATATAAACAATTAAATTTTCAAATTTTTTCTTAAGGCTCATTTGGTTGCTTACATGCAGAAAACATTTATTTGAATATGATGATTTCATCTAGTCATATTTCTTGTAAAAATTGATATCATACATTGAAGGGAGTTTTGAGTAGATTTTTTGAGTTTGTCAGTAATGTTATTTCTAAGTTCATCCAGTAATTATTAGATTTAAAAAGTGCTTCATTTTTTAAAATGTGTTTAAAACTTACATNCAAGGCTACAAAGATTTATAATTAATTAAAATTATTAATTTAAAAAATAGAATAAAAATACATTAAAGTATATCTAAATGATGTTTTAATATAAATAAAAAAAAATTTAAACCTTATGTTTAGGCTATCTATGAAAGTCGAAACACCTCGAATCTATACCTCCATCTTTGGAGATTCACATCAAATCAACAAGAAAATTGAGAAAACAAAATGATGAAAACTTTTGAAAATTGGAGAAAAATTAAATTCCTATTTATGACAAAAAGTATTTTACGGATGGGCCATTGATCATCGAGGGTAGCACCAGAACCCCAACTCAAAAGACTTTGGTCTAATGCACGTTCCAAAAATTAAATTTTTGTAGACCTTCTTCATCTGCTAGGACTCTAGAGATGGAACTGGTTGCCAAAAGTTTAACCAAATTTTTTCACAGAGTTGCCAGCTTCAACTGAAGGGTTCCATATCAGCATTGAGGACCGCCAGCTCATTCTTGAAGTATGGTATGACGGTCTCCCTTTAAAGATTAGCCTTCTAAGCTAAAGAGTCCATCTTGTGTCCGTATGGTGAACCAATAACCCTTGCAAACCTCGCCGACTATAGGTCTTCCTCTGGACATCCTCAGGGGTTGATAGATTGTCAGGTGCACCTCCACCCTAGGCCAAAATAGAAGGTCCCTCGGCCGCTGCTGGAACGGAGGTTTAGCCAGCTGACATGACTGTGGAGTCGATGTTGTGCATAATCTCATATGCAAAAATTATTAGGTGTCATGAGAAAAAAGTAATAAAAAAATCATATAAGAATGAGATTTTCTCATACCAATTATTCTCTTCATCTTCGATGTGCAAAGGCTCTCGCCAGTAAGTAGTTGGCAATCGTCCTGCTGGCCTCGTTAACCGTGTAGTTGGAACTAGTTTGAACATGTTTCTTTGTATGTTGATGAGCCACTCTCAGGTGGATCGGATCTGAAGAAAGGAACGGTGCACCGATGGTGTGCACGCTGGTCCTGCCCCTCTTCTCCTAGTAGGGCAATGAGTCAAATGACTCAACCGTCTCCTCCGCTCTTTGTTTCTTTTGAACTGATTGCTTTACCAGTTTTGTTACCTTTGGCCAGATTCCTTTTCCCAATCTCTTTGATCAAATCGACCATCACTCCACTTCTGAATTTTTTCCTACTGGTCAGCCCTCATCGATGGGCTTCTTCTTTGTTATTGGTCGAGAACTCTTGAGCTTCTTCTTCTTCTCTTGTGTTGGATGACAAATTTTTTCGGTCGAAAGCCAGAAGGCCTTCAACATGGCTTCCTCCGTCGTGGGTTTTTTTACACTCGGCATCACTATTCTTTATTAAAAAATGACTGAAGGACTGAACATTCGAAACAGTGATGAAAAAGTGTTGCTCACACCCTATTTATAGGGAATGCAGACATGAAACTCAAGTGAGTTCAATTATTAGAAATACTTATTACACAATAAAGAAGTCAATTTTTGCATTTAATTTTATTATTCTTAATGTAATTGTCGCTTTCAAGAAGTAGGAGAATCAATGAGCTAAAGATGCACATAAAAAATATAACTGCTTGAATCTCGAGAAAATTTAACAAATATTACTAAGTAGACATCAAAAGACTACATCAAGATAGTCAAAAAATGAAGATGTCAAGTGTCATTTCCTTCGGCCAAAACCATATAACGACCAAATGAAAGCTCAACTGAATAAAAGAATAGGAGGCACCTGCTCTGAGGGACAGCCGACTACTACTATCTCCCTTGAATGATTCCAAGATTCGTCATAGCGATAGCCGAAGGACACCCTAATATCTTTCCAAACCTCTAAGAAGGCCTCTTTGTCTAAGGAGGGACGTCCGTCAGGTTACAGTGATACATCCTTTACATGACAGTCCAAGTTAACAAATTAGACTTGTTGTGATTAGCACTGAAAATTTAAAAGATTATGCTGAAAACTAATATAAGATCTCGTCTAACTGGAAATAGTTTGTGAAGGTAGCAACTAAATCATATTGCAACATCCTTTAAGCCAGTAGTAATAAACAGTGCGTTGGCGTATTTAACTTCATTTATATATTTTTGTCCATAATCGATTTAATTTAAAAACATATGTAAGATAAAAAATAGAACCACATGACCACACAATTGATGTGATTTAAGTTTAGATTTAATTATATATAATATATATTATATAAATAATATATATAATTTTCTTATTTCAAATTAAACCTAGCAGAGTAAAATTGAACAAATAGTGTTGTTTGTGCTCGGCTCGTTATAATTAGAGTTTGAAAAAGACTCACTTCACCAACCATTATTTATAGTTATCAAATTATATGTATGTATATAAATATATTTCTAGACGGCTTGTGAGCCATTGGTAACAGATGCACGTCAACATTGAAAAGGAGGGAACAGTGTTCAATGAACAACCAACATAAAAAGTGTCTTTCGTGTTATATTCTTTCAACTTGTCATACGATAGATGTACGCAGCGCCGCGTATGCTATTGGGGTTATACCGAGGGTACAACGGGGTTACATCCGCGGTATAACCCCTTGTAACCTCCCTGTAACCTTCTGTAACCTACCTGTAAACTAAAATAAGTTTTGCGCTTCTGTTATCATATATTAAGAATTTATTAGTAGGTTACAGGTAAGTTACAAATGGTTACTGGGAGGTTATAAGGGGTTCTATCGCATATATAACCCTCTTGTACCCTCGGTATAACCTCAATATCGAACGCAGCGTTGCGTACGTCTATCACACACAATTTTTTTCCCCAATTTAGGATATGTTTGGGGAAGCTGCAGTCTATTGAATAATTTGCTGATAAGCTTATTTAAAATAATCTGCTGATAAACTAGATGCTCTGTCTATTATAAATTTTTAGTTTTTAGAAAAGCCAGATCGCTGTAAAAAAACTGTCAATGTACCTAAATAGTCGTGGTGTGAAAATGCTGCATTCATCTTTTTCAAAACACATAAGCTGTCAAAACGCAGTTTACCCAAACAATTCAGGTGTGTTTTCAAAAGGCCACCACACCAAATAAGCTGCAACGCCACCACACCAAATAAGTTGTCACATATGAACCCTCAGCCACTTTGCAAGTGCGAGGAAATTGACCGGCTCGTTTCCAACAGTAACTTGGCTAGGAAAATTATTATTTATTTATTTATTTTATTTTTATTAAATTATTTATTTATAAGTGTACCGTATGGTGTGCAGGCAGTTCTGGTGAAAATGTTTATTTATTTAACATCATTAGAACATCTATTTATTTTATTATGATGGATACAAAATCGGAAAATGTATTCTTCCATGTCGTGTTGTTATTGTATTAACCAATCCATGAATCTTCATTTCTTGAAAAATTTTTATGTTCAATATTAAGGAGGGGGGCTATGACTTAAATTAAATAGGATTTAATAAATCTAAATATTATTAAATTCAAAATATTATTTGATTCAATTATTTGATGTGTTTCAAATAAATCTATTTGAAATAATTTTTTTTTTCTTTAGCAAAATGGAACAAATAACAGGATTTAATAAATTTGAATTTAATAAATAGAACAAATAAAAATTAAATTTAACTTCTCGGCTACTTTATCTAATCAATTTATGTTAAGGGTCCATGTGGGGCAGCTTATTTGGTGTGGTGGCGTTTTGAAAATGCAATTGACCTGTTTAGATAAATTGTGTTTTGACATCTTATGCGTTTTGAAAGAGCTGAAAACAACGTTTTCACACTGCAGATATCTCTAGTTGTTTTAAAAAAATAAAAATTTGTAATAGCTACCACATCTAGTTTATCAGCAGATTATTTTTAATCGGTTTATCAACATATTATTCAAATAGTGTACTACAAAACGCCCCCAAAATGTAGTCATTTTAATTTTTATGAATTCAAAAAATTATTGAACCTTTTTTTTATTTTATTTTTATATTAAATTCATTTTTAAATCAAAATTCTACCCGGGAATAGTTTGTTTAATTTATTTTATTTTGTTTAAAATATCTTATTTAATTTATTTATATTTTTTTTCCAAATTAAAAAAATATCTCTTATTTAATTTATTTTAAATTAAAAAAATGGGCATGTTATAATAATTTAATAGAACATTTGTACAGATGCGAAGAAAGAAAAAAAAATATTTAATTCGAAAAAAACAAAGAAAATCTAATCATTTGAGCCTTTCTCTTGGAATAACAAGGATAGGTTAAATCATTTTACATTATATATATATATATATATATATATATNAACCTAAAATGAGTTTCGCTCTTCTGTTATCATATATTAAGAATTTTTTAGTAGGTTACAGATAAGTTACAGAAGATTATAGGGAGATTACGAGGGAGTTATATCGCGGATATAACTCCCTTGTACCCTCGGTATAACCTCAATATCGTACACAGCGCTGCGTACGTCTATCGCACACAAATTTTTTCCCATGTGCAAGGCAACAGATAGAGAAAGATGCGAGAGAAACTTTTTATCCCCAATTTTTTTTAATAATTAAAAAATTAAGATAGAGCTATCAGC
This sequence comes from Phalaenopsis hybrid cultivar, assembly GCA_002079205.1. Classification (NCBI taxonomy): domain Eukaryota; kingdom Viridiplantae; phylum Streptophyta; class Magnoliopsida; order Asparagales; family Orchidaceae; genus Phalaenopsis; species Phalaenopsis hybrid cultivar. The sequence continues at coordinate 39,725 of JXCR01135251.1, forward strand.
TTGAATGATATTATTGAATAATTTTTAAATCTGTTGCCACCCTTCATTTTCGCATTTAATTTCTTTAACCAATTTTGAATATTAATCGAACTCAAAGCTTTGGGATCACTTTCAGTTTTTTTTTTTTTTAACATAAAATAAAAATAAAAATAATTTTAACAAGTTTATGAAATTTTTATTTTAAGGAAAATAAAGAATATGTTTGAAATCCCTAAAATTTTATTTTTAAAAATAAAACCGACATATTTTTGCTTTATTATTTTTATTTAATTTAGCTCATTAGTAATTATGATTTAGTTTTTTTTTTAATAAATCATAAGCTTTTTTTTAATAAAAATATTATTTTATTTTTTGAATGACCATAATTCGATTTGTGTTTAATAAATCATTAACGATATCTTATACATCGATTTAAAAAAAAAAGGTCAATTACTTGAAAGTTTAAAAAGAATTAAAAATATATAAATTATAACTAGCATTTATAATATATATATATTAACCACTAAAATAATAAATATCATTCTATAAATTAAGAAAATATTTATTAAAAATAAATTAATATGACTTTTTGTGGCGTACAAAAAGTTAATTAAGAGTTTGATTGCACATTTTAAAAATATACTAGCATTATTTATTGTTTCCTCACAATGAGATGGTGCATAATTAAGCATAATATCAAATTCACACGCATACATTATATTTTGAGTTGGTTCCTTATATTTTTCTTGATATGAACTATACTCTTCTTTTCGTGTTCATGACCGCTTTAAAAGAGGCGTTACAAGTTATTCTTGGGTACTTTCGTATTTATAACTGTATGACTCAATGACCTTATTATTTGGTCAGATGGAGTCTTTTGTCAACCAGAAACTTTTGATCGCCTGGAAGGTCGTCAGTTGAGTTATCAAAGGAAAATCACGGGAAGAGGCGCTCTTGTTATCAGGATAAACTGGGCCGTCCGATAAAGGGTGTATCATCGTAATTCGACAGAAAGTCATTGGACAAGAGACCTTCTCAAATGAGAGGCCCTTGGCTATTTTGTGTGGAACTCCAAAATCCATTGGGAGAGCTGGTTGTGAATGATTGTCTCACGGATTAAGCTCCATCCTTCATTCTGATATCCTTCCATTCGGTCGGCTCAGAGTTTCGACCAAAGGAGATGACGCTTGATGTTTTCGTCATTTGGCTATCTTGATATTGTATCATTTGATTCTTGTCGATGAGACCCATTGGAATGTTTCCTTTTATATTTCAATTCGTTGAATTTCCTCAAGATTCATGCTGAAACATTTTTTTATGTACAATAATATCTTTTTCTTTAAAAAAAAAGAATGGTCGAAGGCTATTAGACGAGCCATAACAATCTCTAGGTGTGTTAAATATTCGAGTACCACACCCTACATACTAGGAGATTTGAACCCGTGACCTGAAAGAACTTACGACCTTAAAAAAAAAACAACTCTACCAACAAGCCAGTATATAAATAAATTAATTAATTAACTTGGACTGTCATGTAAAGGATTAAATATAAAAATTAAATATTATTTTTATGATATCGGAAATGTAAGGAGCTTTTTATTGATTAAGTTTTTTGAAAATTAATTAACATGGACTATCATATAAAGGATGCATCACTGTAACCTGACGAACGTCTCTTCTTGGACAAGGTGTCTTCTTAGAGGTTTGTAAAGATATTAGGGTATCCTTTGACTATGACTATAAAAAATCTCGGAATCATTCGAGGGAGATAGTAGTAGCTGACTGTCCCTCATATCAGGTGCCTTATATTCTTTTATTCAATTAAGCTTTCATTTGGTCGTTATATGATTTTGGTCGAAGGAAATGACACTTGGATCTCCATTTTTTGACTATCTTGATGTAGTCCTTTGATGTCTACTTAGTAAGGTTTGTTAAATTTTACTCGAGAGTCGTGCGACATATTTTTTATGTGCATCTTTAGCTCATTGATTCTCCTACTTCATGAAAGTGACAACTACATTAAGAATAATAAAATTAAATGCAAAAATTGACTTATTTATTGTGTAATAAGTATTTCTAATAACTCACTTGAGTTTCATGTCTGCATTCCCTATAAATAGGGTGTGAGCAGCACTTTTTCATCATTGTTTTCGAATGTTCAGCCCTTAAGTCATTTTTTAATAGAGAAAAGTGATGGCGAGTGGAAAAAAACCCACGTGCAAGGAATCCATGTGGAAGGCCTTCTGGCTTTCGACCGAAAAAATTTGTCATCCAGCACAAGAGAAGAAGAAGAAGCTCAAGAGTTCTCGACCAGTAATAAAGAAGAAGCCTATCGATAAGGGCAGACCGGTAGGAAAAAAGCCGGAAGTCGGGTGATGGTCGGTCTGATCAAAGAGATTGGGAGAAGGAATCTTACCAAAAGTAACAAAACTGGTAAATCAATCAGTTCAAAAGAAACAAAGAGTGGAGGAGACGGTTGAGTCGTCGATCTTGAGAGCAGCATCCTTCCTCATCCTCAACTCCTTCTGGAAAAGTTAAGAGATATTCTCAATTTGTCGCCTCTCCTCCTAATCTGATGCGACCCCAGTTTTGTGGTCATAGCGCCAAACCAATCGGGATTCAACACCAAGTTCACCATCACAGAATCAGTGTACTGAATAACTGACAGTTTTTTCCCCGCTACGACTGACGCTAGTCCCAAGATTCACGTCGGGACTCCTTTTTTTTCTTATACAGCTCTCCGGTCGATCGTGTTGCAATTCCCTAATCTTGACAAACCCCACAAAAAAAAATGAAACTTCCAGTCTTTAATCTTATTCTCAAGATCAACCAAAAGAAATTTCTGTGTTGATCTGAAGACAACGTAATCAGCAAGCTTCGCCCTGAAGGAGAACATATAATAGAATAATTCCAGAGACCAAGTGATCTCCATCCACCGGTAGAAAATTATAAATGTCATAACAGCCGCAATAAAGTTCAACTTTATTTGTGCAGGCATTTCCCCATAGTTCATGATTGATTGAATCTCGAGGCTAAAGGGTAGCTAAGGCCCCACTTGAACTGGTCTCTGTAGAAGATCGAATCATCACCAAAATCATCGGTTACCCGAGCTTTCAGCTTCATAGACTCGAATGTTATGTTCGAACTATACACGCAAGTATCTTCGAGCGATTCAATGTCGAAAGATGAAATCAAAGAATTATCCACGACCACCGCACCTTCTAGGATGTAGAAGCTCTACTTTGTGAATCACACTCTAGGAATAAAGCATAAGACAGGAGAAAGAAATATAGAGAGAGAGAGAGAGCGAGAGAGAGAGCGAGACTGCCCATTTGTAGATTTTGTGGGTACAAGTATACAATTACATACTTGCTCCTAGTTTAGAAACATTATAAGTTATTTTGGGACCTTTTAGTGTTCATAACCGCTTTAAAAGGGGTGTTACAAGTTATTCTTAGGTATTTTCGTATTTATAACTGTATGACTCGATGACCTTATTGTTTGGTCAGATGGAGTCTTTTGTCAGAAAACTTTCGATCGGCTGGAAGGTCATCATTTGGGTTATCAAAGGAAAATCCTGGGAAGAGGCACTCTTGTTATTAGGATAAACTGGGTCGTCAGATAAATGTTGTATCATCGTGATTCGACAGATAGTCCTTGGACAAAGCGCCTTCTCAGATGAGGGCCCTTTGCCATTTTTTGAGGAACTCCAAAATCCATTGGGAGAACTGGTTGTGAACAATTGTCTCATGGATCAAGCTCCATCCTTCATTCTGATATCCTTCCATTCCGTCAGCTCAGAGTTTCTACCGAAGGAAATGACACTTGATATTTTCATCATTTTGCTATCCTGATATTGTATCCTATGATTATTGTCGATGAGACCCGTTGGAATGTTTTCTTTTATATTTCAATTCGTTGAAATTCCTCAAGATTCATGCTGACACATTTTTTTATGTACAATATTATCTTTTTCTTAAAAAAAAAAGAATGGTCGAAGGCTATTAGATGAGCCCTAACAATCTCTAAGTGTGTTAAATATTCGAATACCACACCCTACACACTGAGGGATTCGACCACGTGACCTGAAAGGACTTACGACCTTTAAAGAAGTCGCTCTACCAACAAGTCGCAGTACGTGCACATGTACAATATATAAATATATTGCGAGAGAGAGAATAGAGTCTAAGAAATCCAAAGAGAATAGAGCCAAATAAATCCAGGAGGGCAGCTGTTCGCACAGGCCTTTGTACTTCGCTTATAGACAACTTGTGTTGCTGGGTCTATGGTAAAATTATAGACATTTGAATAAATTGATAACTAATTTCGATTTATACTTAAACAACTTTTATTTCATATTATTTTATCTTCTTACTCCTAATTTATCCAGATATCATATCTCACGCAATTTTCCTTCTACTTCCTTAGAAATACAAAACCTTGTTCTCTCCTTAAACGAGTAAAGATCAATCTAAAACGAGTCACTCATTGCACAAGCCTTTCAAGTAGAAAATAAAAAATAAGAGTATAGTTTTTAAACAGTTCATGGGGCCGTTTTAGTCCGAAAGTTTATAAAAAATCAGAATAATCCCCAATCATTTTAAAATTATACTCTAAAATCCTCCATGAGAGGATTATTTTAGCGTTAATTTAAACAGTCTGATTATTTTGACAATTTTATAAACTCTTTGACTAAAATGAGCACATATAAATAGTTAGAGACTATTTTGGCACTTTATTCATTGAAGATATAAGCATTGTAGCTAATGTGCATNAACTCTAAAGTCCTCCATGAGAGGATTATTTTAGCGTTAATTTAAACAGCCTGATTATTTTGACAATTCTATAAACTCTTGGACTAAAATGACCACATATAAATAGTTAGAGACTATTTTGGCACTTTATTCATTGAAGATATAAGCATTGTAGCTAATGTGTATAAACTTCATGTTGCATGGTGCCATAAATATAGCAGCAGAATACAAATGTAAAACAAAAAGAAATTGCTTCTTACTATTGAATAAAAAACAGAAAAAAAAAAAGGAAAATTTAGATACATATGAGATGATTATTATCATAAATATCGCAGGAATACAAATATAAAACAAAAAGAAATTGCTTCTTACTGTTGTAACTAAATCAAAAAATAAAGGGAAAATTTACATACATATAACACAATTCTTATGTATTTACATATCCAATACCTAAACTTTCATATTTATATTTATAACATTTTAATGTTATAAATCTATGAATAAAGGTGTATTTTATTACTAAATAATAGTGATATGCCTGTAAATATGAAATTTGAGGTGTTAGATATATAAATATAATAAGAATTGTGTGCTGTTGATGCACCAAGAAAAGAATACACTTACCAGAGGCAATGTCCCAAGTACATCTCCAAGACAATATCAATCACCAGGTGTATGAAATTTGTCATGCCCTTCAATTTCCTGCAGCCACTCTTCAAACTTAGCTTCTTTCTCATATTTAAATTTGTTGTAATCTTCCAAAGGATGCAAAAGTTCAGAGTCAAGCGAGCAATGAAAACCTAAAGGGTTCAATGGCTTTAAATCAATCTCCAGGCTGCTTGACACAGGTAGTTCCTCAGCTTCTGTAGAAGATCGAGCGGAGGAATCTGATTCAGATGGTGGTTGAGATGAAGGCTGAACGAGTTGATCAACTTTTGATGGTTGATTGTTCAGAGCCAGCCGAAAACCTGCAGCCTTTTGTTTAGCTGAATTAAGAACAGAAGATAGGTAGCCGCGGCTTCCTTCATCCTCTTGATGGCCGGACTTGTTACCATAAGCAACTACAGCTGCTTTTGAGTTGATGCTATCAGCCTGATGATTCCTGGTTGGAGTTCGGATTAGCCTGGAGTCACAGTTTACTAATTCTTCATTTCACATGGTTGAATAAATAATTATTTTTTATTTTAGGGTTTGTTTTAAAAAAACCTAATTATTTTAGTAAATCATATTTTAGTTTCACACATCTCGGTGAAAACAAAATCCATTGCCGGAAATCCTATTTGGAAAAGCCATTAAAGTGATTTGAGAAAACTAACGGCCATTATGGCTTGAGACTTAAGGGGCGGGGCTTAATTCCCTTGAGCCACTAAACATTTTTCTAACCTTGAACATAAACTCAACTTTCTCCACCATGCATGCTTAACAACTTTAGGAGGATTTAACATTTTAATAGGGTTCATCCACTCATTCACTAGTGATCAAATCAGCAATCATATATCAATCTTACCCACAATCAAAACACCACAGCCACTGCCCTAAGAGTCGTCTACAATAAGCTTGACAAAAGAGATATTAGTCTCATAAGCTTAAAGATTCATCATCTTGATTTTGTTGATAACATATAGGGTGTGTTTTGGACAGCGTGCTATTTGCTTTATATTTCAGACTACCACCACAACTCCGTTTGGGGAATTGCTTGCGAGCTATTAACGATCCGATTTCAAGCCAAGCTGAGTCAGCTAGGCGGCTCGAAATTGGCTCGTGGCTCATTACATTCGATTTCAAGCCGTCTCGGCTCTAATTCAAAAAATACTAGCTNTTTTCATCCTACTTCCTTAGAAATACAAAACCTTGTTCTCTCCTCAAATGAGTAAAGATCAATCTAAAACGAGTCACTCATTGTACAAGCCTTTCAACTAGAAAATACAAAATATAGTAAAGTTTTTAAACAGTTCATGTGGTCATTTTAGTCCGAAAGTTTATAAATCCCCAATCATTTTAAAATTATACTCCAAAGTCCTCCAAGAGGATTATTTTAGCGTTCATTTAAACAGCCCGATTATTTTGACAATTCTATAAGCTCTTGGACTAAAATGACCACGTATAAATAGTTAGAGACTATTTTGGCATTTTATTCATTAAAGATATAAGCACTGTAGCTAATGTGTACAAACTTCATGTTGCATGGTGCGAAAAATATAGCAGCAGAATACAAATATAAAACAAAAAGAAATTGCTTCTTACTATTGCAATTTCATTTAGATACATATGAGATGATTATTATCATAAATATCGCAAGAATACAAATATATAACAAAAAATTGCTTCTTACTGTTGTAACTAAATCAAAAAATAAAGGGAAAATTTACATACATAGAACACAATTCTTATGTATTTACATATCTAATACCCAAACTTTCATATTTATATTTATAAATTTTAATGTTATAAATCTATGCATGAAAAAGTGCATTTTATTACTAAATAATAGTGATATGCCTGTAAATATGAAATTTTAGGTGTTAGATATATGAATTGTGTGCTGTTGATGTAAATGCCCCAAGAAAAGAATACACTTACCAGAGGCAATGTCCCAAGTACATCTCCAAGACAATATCAATCACCAGGTGTATGAAATTTGTCATGCCCTTCAATTTCCTGCAGCCACTCTTCAAACTTAGCTTCTTTCTCATATTTAAATTTGTTGTAATCTTCCAAAGGATGCAAAAGTTCAGAGTCAAGCGAGCAATGAAAACCTAAAGTGTTCAATGGCTTTAAATCAATCTCCAGGCTGCTTGACACAGGTAGTTCCTCGGCTTCTGTAGAAGATCGAGCAGAGGAATCTGATTCAAATGGTGGTTGAGATGAAGGCTGAACAAGTTGATCAACTTTTGATGGTTGATTGTTCAGAGCCAGCCGAAAACCTGCAGCCTTTTGTTTAGCTGAATTAAGAACAGAAGATAGGTAGCCGCGGCTTCCTTCATCCTCTTGATGGCCGGACTTGTTACCATAAGCAACTACAGCTGCTTTTGAGTTGATGCTATCAGCCTGATGATTCCTGGTTGGAGTTTGGATTAGCCTGGAGTCACAGTTTACTAATTCTTCATTTCACATGGTTGAATAAGCAATTATTTTTTCTTTTAGGGCTCGTTTTAAAAAAAATAATTAGTTTGACTCATCTCGGTGAAAATAAAATACTCATCTTAAAGATTTAGAAGGTGTTTGCGGAATTGAAAATCAGTATTCATTTCTAGCAACATCCTACAAAATGATGGAATGTTTTTTTAAAATTTATTTCTAACTTCAAGCAACCAAATGAGGCATTAGGATATTGCTGCTTCTATGGCTAAGGCAATATTCAATTACCGAGTGGAGCATTGATACAGTTGTATGCCATATGAAAAATGCAATTTTAAAATATCAAGAGAGGTAACAATCTCGTAGAAATTATTATTTTTTATAACATAATTTAATTGACAATGAATGCCTATTTCATGAAATCCTATTTGGAAAAGCCATTAAAGTGAACTCAGAAAACTAAGGACCATTATGGCTTGAGACATAAGGCGTGGGGCTTAATTCCTTTGAGCCGACAAACATTTTTCTAACCTTGAACATAAACTCAACTTTGTTTACCATGTATGCTTAACAAGTTTAGGAGGATTTAACTTTGTAATAGGTTTCATCCACTCATTCACTAGCGATCAAATCAGCCATCATATATCAATCTTACCCACAATCAAAACACCAGAACCAGTGCCCGAAGAGTCGTCTACAATAAGCTTGACAAATTAGAGATATTAGTCTCACAACCTTCAAGATTCATCATCTTGATTTTGTTGATAACATATAGGGTTTATTTTGGACAGTGTGCTATTTGCTTTATATTTCAGATTGCCACCACAGCTCCTGTTTGGGGAATTGCTTGCGGTTTGTTAACGATCCGATTTCGAGTCAGCTAGTGCGGCACAAAATCAGCTCGTGGCTTATTATATTCGATTTCAAACCGTCTCGGCTCAAATTCAAAAAATGCTACGGCTCAAATTGAGTTATTTGGATCTATTCCAACTCAAAATTGGCTCGTGACTCTTTATATTCAGTTTTTCAGTTTTACTTAACATTATATATATATATATATATATATATATATANTTCTCAACGCAGTTTTTTGAGAAGTTGTGTTTACTATCACAACTTTACAACAACTTTTATAAAAAGTTCTAGCCACACCATACAGACCCATAGTTAGGTCGATATTTTTAACTTGTTAATTACAAGTTTAGGTGATTTGGAATCATGAGAATTAAATTCAACACATTGTAGGAGTTGCATAGTATGCATACCTATCTAATGACTAAAGTGACAATGGAATCACCTCAAGATGAATCAAGAAATATGCAGAGCTCTGAATATGTGTTTCAAGAGCATTTAAAGTGAAATTGCCTTGAAGTCCATAGGACATTTTCATATTTTGATACTAAGCTTGCAAACAAATCCGTATGCTAAATCCAATTCATGTATCTTAAAAAAATGCAAAAAAAAAAAAAAAATCCATTTTATTCATTAAAAATTATTTGAATTTTGCAAGCAAAACTTTTACAAAAATAGAAATTGTTTTTAGTCATATTTTGAAATTTTTAATAGTTATTTGAATTTTAAATAGTATTTCTAGTAAATTTTGGAACTAAATTTGATATGTACTGTCATAGCTTATCTCAAACTTTGATTTCTATTCCCAATTGGATCCAAATCTCATTTTTAAGTAAAAAAAATATATATATATAAATTGTTTATATTTCTTTGAATTGGTCATATTAAGTTATTTACATAAAATCAAACTCGAAAGCTCTGCTTCTTAGTAAATTTCAGATTTAGGCATTCATTCACTGAATTAACTATAAAAGCCAAGTTTCAGAAGCACCCTCTTGTTAAATGGTTCTTCAAAAATCTTTTACAACCTTATCTATGAAGTTTTAACTCTTATTTTAACTCTATANTCTCTGCCCCTTTCTCTCACCTGTTTAACACACTTCAACCTAAACTCTTCTCACCCAACCCTTGAACTCCCCAAGCTCTCCCATTCTCCTTCGAGGTACTATTTTTATTTTACATACATGCCACACATTTCTTATGTATTTACACTTAGCTTATCTAAATTTTATGTTTTTACTTTCCTAAAATCAAGAATTTGTTACACGCCACTCAAATCTTATATATTTACATGCTCATAAGTTTATTTCCTAAATTCTTACATACATGCCATTCAAATTTTAAGATTATTGTGTGCTGAAAAATTCATGGTTGCAGAATGCTATTTAGTATCTTAATGTTGCACGAAGATCCAATGCACACTTTAAATAAAAAAGGAAACAATAACATTTTTTATGTGGAAAACCCCGAAAAAAGAAAAAATCATGAGGTCTGGCCTATTTCAAAATAATCCACTATAAGGGTGTAATACAAAAGTACACACACACTTGTCGGCAATGGCACGACCAAGCAAATGAGGAAAGCACAATAAAAGACTTGAGCCAGAGGGAAATCAAACCAAGAACGATAAAAAAAACCTAGAAGGTGAGTAATGTGACATATCATAATTGAGCAAAGCAGGCAAACACACAAATAAAAAATAATAAAACACAGGTAAAGGTAGATTGAAGATCATGTTTCATTCATATAATTGTTAGGATCAAATTTTTTATTATATACAATGTTTCAATTACATCTGAAAAAAACCAAAATTTTCCTATAAGTCTAGAGTTCTTCGAGTTGAGTGTTGGATGATTCTCCGTCTGCATGTTCACACCGTTAGACTCCTCTCTTTGAATTGTCATTGAGAGAGCGGAGAAAAGCTTCTTGAATTCATCTAAATATGAGTACTTCGAGTTGACCATCCCAACCCTAACAAATGGGTTGATGGCCAACCTTGTATTTGTCCTTAGAAGTGAGACTTGAGTATCTAAAAACTCTTTGGCCATCTTCATTGAGGCCACCTACTCTATCAGTTCAATGTTATCTTCTTGGACAGCAATTACCCACTCAGACACAATCTCCAACTCCTCCTTAGCATCCTCCAATCAGATCTCCGCCAAGGTCGACCGATCTTTAGCCGCTCTCACTTAGGCCTTCGCTTCCTTCGCCTTTGCCTCTACCTTCAAAGCCCTTTCTCTTACTTCAAGGTATAGGGAGGACACACGGTGCATAGTCGTGAGTCCTAACATCTTGTACCACTCAACCATATGACAGAGGTCCCTCTAAACAAATCATGTTGGCAATGGTTGAAGCATACTCCACTGTCTTGGGATCCCTCGGGAAGCACTTAGCACATTTATCAAGGTGAAGTGGGAATTCAATCTAAGGAAAACCTTTTGTTGCTCCTGCTGCATCAGATTCCATTATCCCTTAGCCCCCTTTTGTTTTTTTTTTCCTTGAAGGTAACGGAAGAGAAGAATCAGAATCATCAGTCAAAGCTTTACCCTTTCTACGATGCGCTTATTCTTCGAAGGCAGTCAGCCCATGGTTTGGGTCAACCTCTGACCCGATCTCCTCTCCTCTAGCTGAGCTTTCCTCCATGACCACCACTTCTAGCCACTCGAATGACTTAACTTGAGACCGAAGAACACAGACTAGTCTCATTTCTTTTGTACAAAGGAATAAGTCTGGGGAGGACTACCAAAATCCCAGTCTCGATGGTTGTTACGATGATTTTCCAGCATCTGATCTAAAAACACTTAGAGTTCCATCTTCTTGGTGATGCTCCAATAATGGCTCAAAGTGGGTTTTCATTCAATCAAAATCAAGTGCCTAGTGATNGTACATTGGTCATCTTACATTTGACACATAAGTCATCCAAAGAGCATTGTCATAAAAATGTTGTTAATCAATGTCTTATTTCAAGTTCAAATTACAATGTGCGATATGTTTATACAGATAAATTGCATTTTGGTCTCTATATTTAACATCAAAGTTTTTATTGTTACTCCTTTGCATTTTCTTCATTTAATTGGCTTCTTTTCATTTTTTATGTTATTATAAGTCATGTAGTGGTGCCCTATACTTGCTATCTAACGTGAGATTATAAATCTTCTAGTTTACCACTTTGGATTTTTCATGGATGCGTATTTTTCTAAAGACTTGTTAGATTTTGGACCTTCTTAGGTTGAGCTACGTGTTGGTTTTGTGGTTGTAGAAAAAGTTTAGTGTACTGTGTGTCGGCAGTTGATCTTGACTTTTGACCATGCTTATAGCGAGCACGCCTTTTATGATCCACGCGAATCTATTAAGAGTAAATCCGTGAATACACTCTAGAAGGCAGAGAATTTAATCCAGAAAAAAATGGCTACATCATTTGGGATTAACAATCAAAGGGAATCAACTTTATCATCATAATCTGACTATAATACATATGGTTATATTTTCCTTTTTTTTTTCTTACTATTTACAATGATATGGCTCAACAATAATGAAATGGATCAACAACAATATGTCTGAACCAAAGGGCAAATAAATCAACCAAAATTAACCACAAAAGAGTTGTCCAATGAAAANCGTGTGTCGGCAGTTTATCTTGACTTTTAACCATGTTTATAGCGAGCACGCCTTTTATGATCCACGCGAATCTAGTTAGAGTAAATCCGTGAATACACTTTAGAAGGCAGAGAATTTAATTCAGATAAAAATGGCTACATCATTTGGGATTAGCAATCAAAGGGAATCAACTTTATCATCATAATCTGACTATAATACATATGGTTATATTTTCCTTTTTTTTTTCTTACTATTTACAATGATATGGCTCAACAATAATGAAATGGATCAACAACAATATGTCTGAACCAAAGGGCAAATAAATCAACCAAAATTAACCACAAAAGAGTTGTCGAATGAAAATGAGTGCTAAACACTTTCAGCCACCCCATAAGCTATTCACTCCATTGTTTTCATTTGGCCATACTTTTTTGAAGTGTAGTTGGTGGATCCATTGATTCAAGGGTTATTGAGATGTTAATTGGGATTTTATATATTTAAAAAGCTGGATATGGTTTTATTTTATTACACCATGTATCTACATGAAAATCTTTAAATAACCAAGATATATATATGTTTTTTACTTAGCATTTAGGCTGCTGTTGAGATATCATTTTTGATTATTTGGAATAGCCTTTATAAGTAATAGATTTNTTATAAAAAGTTCTAGCCACACCAAACAGACCCATAGTTAGGTCGATATTTTTAAGGTGTTAATTATGAGTTTAGGTGATTTGGAATCAAGAGAATTAAATTCAACACACTGTAGGAGTTGCATAGTATGCATACCTATCTGATGACTAAAGTGACCATAGAATCACCACACGAATAATCAACACAAATGCAACAGAGCTCTGAATGTGTTTCAAGGGCATATAAAGTGAAATTGTCTTGGAGTCCATAGGACATTTTCATATTTTGATACTAAGCTTGCAAACAAATCCGTATGCTAAATCCATTTCTTTGCAAAACTGAAGAAGAAGCAATCGAATTACAAAAAAAAAACCCATGTCCTAAGTGCTGGTTTACGCTTCTACTCAACACTAAATTCATTTTCTCCTGAGCATCTCTCAGCCAACCACATCACTTCTCAAAGTGTGTTCTAAAGCTCGTGTCGGCACTATTTTTTGGTGTGGGGTTTGCCCGTAAGAAGCTGTCGGTCATCAGAATTGAAATCTCATTGCCCGCTTCGGAAGGATGTTTTAAAAATTTTAGTTTTGAAAAAAGATGAAGTCAAACTGACCCCATAATTTTCATAGTTTAGATGAAAGNGAAGACAACGCAATCACCAAGCTCCGCTCTGAAGAAGAAAATATAATAGAATAATTCTAGAGACCAGGGGATCTCCATCTGTCGGTAGCAAATACAAATGTCATAATAGCCGCAATANATATAATTTCCACCGCAGTTTTTTGTGAAGTTGTGCTCCCTGACAATAACTTTTATAAAAAGTTCTAGCCACACCAAACAAACCCATAGTTAGGTCGATATTTTTAAGGTGTTAATTATGAGTTTAAGTGATTTGGAATCAAGAGAATTAAATTCAACACACTGTAGGAGTTGCATAGCATGCATACCTATCTGATGACTAAAGTGACCATAGAATCACCACACGAAGAATCAACACAAATGCAACAGAGCTCTGAATGTGTTTCAAGGGCATATAAAGTGAAATTGTCTTGGAGTCCATAGGACATTTTCATATTTTGATACTAAGCTTGCAAACAAATCTGTATACTAAATTCAATTAATGTATCTTAGAAAAAGCAAAAAAAAATCCATTTTATTCATTAAAAATTATTTGAATTTTGCAAGCAAAACTTTTGCAAAAATAGGAATTCATTTTAGTCATATTTTGACAATTTTAATGGTTATTTGAATTTTAAATAGTTTTTCTAATAAATTTTGGAACTAAATTTGATACGTACTGTCATAATTTATTTCAAACTTTGATTTCTATTCCCAATCGGATCCAAATCTCATTTTAAGTCAAAAAAAATATAAATTGGTTTATATTTCTTTTAATTGGTCATATTAAGTTACATAAAATCAAACTCCATAGCTCTGCTTCTTAGTAAATTTCAGACTTAGCCATTCATTCACTGAATTAACTATAACAACTCAAATTTCAGAAGTCACCCTCTTGCTAAATGGTTTTTCAAAAATCTTTTAACTCTATATGCCTTTACTTCAGAAATGCTTTGCCTTACTATATCTAAATAACAATCCAATTTCTAAAAGCTATTTATTTACAGGTCAATTAACCCGATAACACCACTTTCACATCCAATAACCAGCCAATTAATCTCGAGCAAACAGTCCTTAATCATTCCATAACCTGACTACAATTTTCTGTAACTAAATATTATTAATTTCTTAAGCCATGTTCTAATCCTTTCTTAAAAACTAAAATCAGCTACAGATTTATGCAGCTAAACTTCGATGAGATCCGTAACTTTTTCGTTTTTAGATCACATGTGTACTGCAATTTTTTTAAACCACAATAGCAGTCATTTACTCCTTAGCTCTTTTTTTTTAAAAAAAGGCCCTGCTGCATTAATTTCTTGTTGCCTTTAAAAAAGCAGTTCTCTAACAATTTGAAAAATACATAATTATCAGGTATTGTTGAATACCTGAAGCACCCATCTGAACGCTATTGGGTTTCTCTGAACAAGGTTTCAACGGCTACTTTCTTTTAAGAAATTTTCTACTTTTGCAAATCTTGGATTTGATATGTCAATATCTAGTTTCATTTAATAAATGTTCAAGGATTTCGAACTTAAATAATCTGAAAACTTTGCTTCATTATTTCTTTCTGCTCTTGATAATAGCAAAAAATTAATAAAAAAAAAAATCATTTCTTTGCAAAACTGAAGAAGAAGCAATCGAATTTCAAAAAAAACCCATGTCCTAAGTGCTGATTTACCAAGAGCTTCTACTCAACACTAAATTCATTTTCTCTTGAGCATCTCTCAGCCAACCACATCACTTCTCAAAATGTGTTCTAAAGCTCGGAAATATGAAACCTGACCAAGAAACTCCAAGTTTTTCCAATTTTTGGTTTTTAGTAATCGAAATCAATCTTTCAAGTTATTTTTGAAACTGTGTACAAACTTACCAAATCAGATTCAAGCTAATATGATATGGTTTTTTCATATCATTTTCAAATCATAATGAGTTAACGTCAAAACACTTCTAAATTCTATTCTATATCTCTCNGAAACCTGACCAAGAAACTCCAAGTGTTTCCAATTTTTGGTAGTAAACGAAATCAATCTTTCAAGTTATTTTTGAAACAGTGTACAAACTTGCCAAATCTGATTCAAGCTAACATCATATAGTTTTTTCATATCATTTTCAAATCATAATGAGTTAACGTCAAAACACTTCTAAATTCTATTCTTTATCTCTCCCATATGTTTGACCAAACTTTTTTTTTTTCAAAATTTATTTGAATTTACTTTCAGAAGTTTAATTAAAAGTATCTTCAACAGTTTAACTTTTAAATCAAGTTAAAGCTGTAATTATTTTGTCGTTTCCACATTGTTCAAAACATTGCTTAGGTTTACATATACTAGGAACATGCATTTTGGTNCTAAAAGTATCTTCAACAGTTTAACTTTTAAATCAAGTTAAAGCTTTATTTATTAAATTATTTTGTCGTTTCCACATTGTTCAAAACATTGCTTAGGTTTACATATACTAGGAACATGCATTTTGGGGAAAATTTACTTTTAAATTTTATCAAAATCAGGTTTGTTTCCTCCTTTTTTCATTTGATGGGTACATATTTAAATCAATTATTGATATAATCAGAATTGAATAAACTTTACTAGCTTTTTATATTTTCAAAACCTTAGTTATTGGCTTAATGTGAAACTTAAAATTGTAACTTAAATTGGGGTTATACTCCTCTAAATAAGAGAATAATTAGGTTATATTAAATTTTAAGATAGTAGATTCCTAGTCCAAGGGTTGGCTAAATGTGGATGTATCCTTCAAGTCAAATCATGTAAAAATCTTTGTGCCTAGTACCTTGCGTGGTTTGTATTTTGTACACTTGTTTACTAATTTGTTAGCTATTGTGATTACTCAATACTTGCTATTGCCATTGAAAGTTAGTGTCAAAAAGTTTTAGTTAAAATAACTAATTATCATTCCAAATAAATTTTAAAAGTATAAGTTCTAAAAAAGCCTAAATCACCTCATTTGTCAGTCATTCCATAGGATCAACCCAAATTGTTCATATTTAACTTGACAAAATTTGCATCAAGCCTGATGTTATTTGGTCTTATGAGGCTAACAAAGTTTTTGCGCACAAATTTATAGGCCAAATAATTATTGAGCATGTCTTCTGATCTTTTTACCAAACAAACAATCTCCTTGAGTTACTATTCGCATTTGTCTTACCCTATTCAACCTACTCTAAATTTGATAGAAACAAGTTCAAATTTTCAGCCACTTGTATACTCTGTGCTTCTGTATAGCTTTTAAGGTACTCTATGATATATTTATGAATATACTGGTTTCATTCTAAATAAGATTTGGATGATGTTAACACTTGCCATAACTTCAAAACAATCCCAATAAACAAAAGAAAAAATAAATTGCTCTCATTTTGGATATAACCAAAGCCTGAGCAAATTTATCATTTACAAACAATTTCAAATAAAAAGGAAGGAAACATCTTCAACAAAAAAGCTTGAACTACTAAAACGTAAAGTATTAAAAGTTCTCTAATTTTTTGCAGGGAGACATTTTAGTCTCAAAATCTATAAATGTGTAAAATTAATCTCAGACTTTTAATATTTGTTGAAATATACTCAATTTTTTTAAAGATTTCAGCTGTCATTAAAAGAGTTTGGGGATAAATTTGACACTTTATAAGCTCTAGGACTAATATAGCCATATATGAATAGTCAAATCATTTTTTGGCAGTTTTTTCAATTAAGTAACGAGTCATCTGAAAAAAAATTATAAAATTGAAAGAGTAAAACAGGGATTGAGTCTTCTGAATGCTTTCACAATCTTACGCGTAAACCTTTGGAAAATTTCAACAGAGTTGAATTGAACATTGCTAAACCTATGGTTATGACATTGATACTGACAATTCCAACCATATTTAACACCTCCAACCTTCAATAGATTTACTATGATTTTTAATGGATTGTGTTCCAGTACACACTTGACATTTGCAATTAAATTGGGTGTCTATTATAGAAAATAAAAAAAGTCATCTAAACCAAATTAAATACATATTGAAATGCAAACGAATAGCAATTGAACAAAATCGAAAAAAAAAACTTTCTCATTAAAATTAGAGTTCTTCCCTAAAATAAATCAAGCTAAGAACTCTGAAGAACAAAAGTCATTTTGTTGCCTTGCCCCTACTATTTGGGACCATTTTCATAAATCCTCAATCCACATTCATTCCAACTAAGTGTTTCTTGTGATATTAAATCAATCGCAAGTAAAACTTTTATATAATCTCTATATAATGCTATTTTTTTTGTTTACAACCTTCCCACAAGTCCATATCCTATCTCATGCATTGCCAAACGACCTCAACCCATTTTACACGACCATATATTAAACGAGTCCCTTAGTCCATTTCAAGTATAATCATTTGTTAAACAACCAAGCTTTAACAGACACACAGATCGTTGAAAATATCCTTATATTTAATACAAAATTGTGTGTGCGCGAGCGCTCATTATTTCCACCACCAACACATAAATTTCAAATCATCACCCATCCTATTCATAATGGAGCAAAGCATCATCCAATATATTCACTAAAATGTTAGTGCTAGATAACCAACGGTACTAAAATCAAGTTTTGGGATAATATTTTAAATTCAATGTAAAACATTAACTAAGCCGTTCAAATTATTGTTCATCTATATACCCAAAAGCACGAATTTGAAACCATTATGCTTAATAAGAATAGAAAGATTATGCAGAAAAAAAAAGAAAGATGCTATAGCTCTTTTCTATCTTTATTCTCTTTTGCTTCTATTGTAGACTCAATTACCAATTTAGCCCCTAGGTCATAGATCCATCTCAGAGTTTAATGCTAAGTTCTTAAAGAAAAAAATACTAACATTGGTTCAATGACGAAATTTGAAAATATAATGGGTTTGAATCAAACAATTCAAGCCTAAATATAATGCAAGCAATCTTTCTAACATGTAAATCTCTAGATCCTTAACCAGTTCAATGTTCTTTGCTCAAATCTTGAAGTCTAGATGCACAGCACTAGTCGCTTAATTACCTCTAGAGCCCTTCTTTTTTTTTTTTTTCAAAACCACTATCCAGCCAATCAATACAAAGAATTAGTCCTTGAAGCTGGACTTATTATACATTAAAGGACTTATTTGTGACAAGTTAATCGCCTAAAACTATCCTAGAAATTTTTAATAGACAAAGGACTTGATAGGACCTGAGTGTAGAGCCTTCTTAACATAAACCAATCTAATAGCATTATTTTACTTCGATTTTAATTTTTCACAAATATGATTTACAATATATGCTAAATGGCATAAAGCATCATAATGTGCTTCAAACTTAAGAATTTTCTATTTCGAGTAAAATTATAGATCTAGCTATTTTAATCCTCATTAAATGAGAAGCATATGATACTGCTCCTTAACCTTATTTCTTATTCTTCCTATGCAAGTTTTCCCAATCAACTTCTTAATTGAAGAATATGTTGTTTGCATAGTATTACTAAAGATTATTATCATTATGTTATTTATTATGCATGGCATCATTTGGCATGAGTAGGAAATCAAGATATTTTCCCATCCTCTATTTACTAAAGACGTACAACTAGATATGGAATTAACTTGTAATGCTTTTCTATAGTTCTTATATATCACGCAACTTGAACTATTATCCTACTTTAAATTCATATTAAATGCTTATTTCAGTTTGTGTTGAATAGCCTTGAATCCGTAACCTGTTTTAAACCACAAAAAGGGCTCGCTAAAAATTAATTTATACTTTATTTTAAAACTGATGACCTAATTGATAAAATAGTAAGCATGTTGTCTCTCGTCGTTAGATAATTTTAAATTTTGACCAACTTTAATGTTTGACATATAAAGTATTCTAAAAAAACTTAGTAGTTCACAGCAATCATTCTAAACACGAATTCAGGACTTAATCTGAATTTGTAAGCTTTCATGACTATAGCAAACCAATTGTGATAATGTTTGATGTACTGCTACCAAAAATATGTTCATGTTCCGGGTGAATAACAAATATGGATGTAGCATGATGATAGGATTTGAGTACAGTAGTTGCGCAGAATAAGCTAAAATAAAATTGTTAAGATAAATAGGTTCATGATAAAGTAATTTCTTTTAAATTAACCATTTGAGAGAATATTATTAGGCATGTAATTGAGACAAGCTAAGCTAAGCGCAATATAAATTGGGCTTGCTTGGTCATACTAGAAGTTCATATTCAACTCAAACTCGAGCCAAGCTGAAACATATACAATCAAATTTGGCTTGTTCAGACATTCTTATGATTGAGCATGACAAGTGCTAGACTAAACTAAATTAAACGAGAAATTAAAAAAGCTAATAAACAAGCAAAAAAAAAAATGTGCTTAGCTGCTTATTAATAAATAATTTCATAAGTCTAAATGACCGGCAATTCAATACTTTTGACCCATATTAAAACTGACATCATAAGTTTTCCAAACTAATACCACACAACATATTACATTTCTTCTTCTCTATAAGTTTGACAATTATCTAAACAAGAAAAAAATTCAAGAGACAAACTTGCTAAAATTCTATGAAAAAAAAATGCAGTTAGTTATTACATAAATGGATATAAAAGGTTTCTTGTGGAACTTATGGCTCCTAAACTGCATATTTTTTTATAAAGCAAACTTCATCCAGCCACATAATAATTATTATTTCCTATAATGTCAGCGCAAAAAGTACCAGCAAGACCAGAGATTTCAGGCCTCATTGAGAAATCCCTTTCAAACAGAAAAATTTTCAATATTCAAATTAAAAGTTCTAGAATAACCATAAAGGCAACTGTGGATAACAAAAATATCAATGGTAGTCTGAGCAAAGTGCTTAAAGAATGAAATCATAAACTAGACTTTGGAAATAAAGCAATGAATGTTCAGCAACCTGACCAATAATTGGTAGTCTAAACAAAGCAAAGCTATGAATATTCTGCAACCCTGACCTATCCTGTCCACTTAAAGACATCAGTTCCAAATTTGGTCATTCATAATATGGTGAACATTATACTACCACAGTCAGCAAAACAAGCGATTCAAAACAATTTAAAGATCTTCTGCAGAGCCATTAAATCAATGGTTGAAAACTCAAGCAAATCTTTAAANTCGCTTAATGTTTTCGTCATTTGGCTATCCCGATATTGTATCATTTGATTCTTGTCGATGAAACCCATTGGAATGTTTCCTTTTATATGTCAATTCATTAAATTTCCGCAAGATTCATGCTGACACATTTTTTATGTACAATATTATTCTTTTTCTTAAAATAACAAGGAATGATCGCAGGTTATTAGCCGAGCCTGACCATCCTTAGGCGTGTTAGATATTCAAGTACCACACCCTACACACTGGGGTATTTGAACCCGTAATCTTAAAGAACTTACGACCTTCAAAGAAGCCGCTCTACCAACAAGTCACGGTATGTATATATATATATATATATATACATACATACATACATACATATAGAGAGAGAGAGAGAGAGAGAGAGAATACAGTCTAAGAAATCCAGGAGGGCAGCTGTTCGCATAGGCCTTTGCCCTTCGCTCATAGACAACTTGCGTTGCTGGGTCCATGATAAAACCATAGATGTTTGAATAATTAGATAAATGATTTCGATTTATATATTTTAAGGCATTTATCGTTTACATCACATTATTTTTATCTTCTTACTCCTAATTTATCCAGACATCATATCTTACGCAAATTTCATCCTACTTCCTTAGAAATACAAAACCTTGTTCTCTCCTCAAATGAATAAAGATCAATCTAAAACGAGTCACTCATTGTACAAGCCTTTCAAGTAGAAAATAAAAAATAGAGTAAAGTTTTTAAACAGTTCATGTGGTCATTTTAGTTCCAAAGTTTATAAATCCCCAATCATTTTAAAATTATACTCTAAAGTCCTCCATGACGATTATTTTAGCATCAATTTAAATAGCCTGATTATTTTGATGATTCTATAAACTCTTGGACTAAAATGACCACGGATAAATAGATAGAGACTATTTTGGCACTTTATTCATTAAAGATATAAGCATTGTAGCTAATGTGTATAAACTTCATGTTGTATGGTGCGATAAATATAGCAGCAGAAAACAAATATAAAACAAAAAGAAATTGATTCTTACTATTGCATATAAAACAGAAAAAAATAAGGAAAATTTAGATACATATGAGATGATTATTGTCATAAATATCGCAAGAATACAAATATATAACAAAAAATTGCTTCTTGCTGTTGTAACTAAATCAAAAAATAAAGGGAAAATTTACATACATATAACACAATTCTTATGTATTTACATATCTAATACTCAAACTTTCATATTTATATTTATAACATTTTAATGTTATAAATCTATGCATAAAGGTGTATTTTATTACTAAATAATAGCGATATGCCTGTAAATATGAAATTTTAGGTGTTAGATATATAAATATAATAAGAATTGTGTGCTGTTGATGTAAATGCCCCAAGAAAAAAATACACTTACCAGAGGCAATGTCCCAAGTACATCTCCAAGACAATATCAATCACCAGGTGTATGAAATTTGTCATGCCCATCAATTTCCTGCAGCCACTCTTCAAACTTAGCTTCTTTCTCATATTTAAATTTTCTGTAATCTTCCAAAGGAGACATAAGTTCAGAGTCAAGCGAGCAATGAAAACCTAAACTGTTCAATGGCTTTAAATCAATCTCCAGGCTGCTTGACACAGGTAGTTCCTCGGCTTCTGTAGAAGATTGAGCAGAGGAATCTGATTCAATTGGTGGTTGAGATGAAGGCTGAACAAGTTGATCAACTTTTGATGGTTGATTGTTCAGAGCCAGCCGAAAACCTGCAGCCTTTTGTTTAGCTGAATTAAGAACAGAAGATAGGTAGCCGCGGCTTCCTTCATCCTCTTGATGGCCGGACTTGTTACCATAAGCAACTACAGCTGCTTTTGAGTTGATGCTATCAGCCTGATGATTCCTGGTTGGAGTTTGGATTAGCCTGGAGTCACAGTTTACTAATTCTTCATTTCACATGGTTGAATAAGTGATTATTTTTTCTTTTAGGCCTCGTTTTAAAAAAAAATAATTAGTTTGACTCGTCTCGGTGAAAATAAAATACTCATCTTTAAAAGATTTAGAAGGTGTTTGCGGAATTGAAAATCAGTATTCATTTCTAGCAACATCCTACAAAATGATGGAATGTTTTTTTAAAATTTATTTCTAACTTCAAGCAACCAAATGAGGCATTAGGATATTGCTGCTTCTATGGCTAAGGCAATATTCAATTACCGAGTGGAGCATTGATATAGTTGTATGCCATATGAAAAATGCAATTCTAAAATATCAAGAGAGGTAACAATCTCGTAGAAACTATTATTTTTTATAACATAATTTAATTGACAATGAATGCCTATTTCATGAAATCCTATTTGGAAAAGCCATTAAAGTGAACTCAGAAAACTAACGACCATTATGGCTTGAGACATAAGGCGTGGGCTTAATTCCCTTGAGCCGACAAACATTTTTCTAACCTTGAACATAAACTCAACTGTCCACCATGTATACTTAAAAAGTTTAGGAGGATTTAACTTTGTAATAGGTTTCATCCACTCATTCACTAGTGATCAAATTCAGCCATCATATATCAATCTTACCCACAATCAAAACACCAGAGCCAGTGCCAGAAGAGTCGTCTACAATAAGCTTGACAAATTAGAGATATTAGTCTAATAAGCTTCAAGATTCATCATCTTGATTTTGTTGATAACATATAGGGTTTATTTTGGACATTGTGCTATTTGCTTTATATTTCAGATTGCCACCACAGCTCCTGTTTGGGGAATTGCTTGCGGTTTGTTAACGATCCGATTGCGAGTCAGCTAGTGCGGCACAAAATCGGCTCATAGCTCGGCTTGTTTATTTCGATCTGATCTCCTTAAAAGTCAAAATTCAAATCGATTTTCGAGTGATTAACGATCTTTGAGCTAAACTCACAACCCTATCTGCATATTTTCTAGAATTTTTTTTATTAGAAACTATTTTTTTCAACCTAACATGTTTAAGTGTGATGGATATATATATAGATCGNTTCTCACCGCAGTTTTTTGAGAAGTTGTGTTCACTATCACAACTTTACAACAACTTCTATAAAAAGTTCTAGCCACACCATACAGACCCATAGTTAGGTTGATATTTTTAACTTGTTAATTACAAGTTTAGGTGATTTGGAATCATGAGAATTAAATTCAAAACATTGTAGGAGTTGCATAGTATGCATACCTATCTAATGACTAAAGTGACAATGGAATAACCTCAAGATGAATCAAGAAAAATGCAGAGCTCTGAATGTGTTTCAAGAGCATATAAAGTGAAATTGGACATTTTCATTTTTTGATACTAAGCTTGCAAACAAATCCGTATGCTAAATCCAATTCATGTATCTTAAAAAAATGCAAAAAAAAAAAAAATCCATTTTATTCATTAAAAATTATTTGAATTTTGCAATCAAAACTTTTACAAAAATAGAAATTGATTTTAGTCATATTTTGAAATTTTTTATAGTTATTTGAATTTTAAATAGTTTTTCTAATAAATTTTGGAACTAAATTTGATATGTACTGTCATAATTTATTTCAAACTTTGATTTCTATTCCCAATTGGATCCAAATCTCATTTTTAAGATAAAAAAAATATATAAATTGTTTATATTTCTTTGAATTGGTCATATTAAGTTATTTACATAAAATCAAACTCCAAAGCTCTGCTTCTTAGTAAATTTCAGATTTAGCCATTCATTCACTGAATTAACTATAAAAGCCAAATTTCGGAAGCACCCGCTTGTTAAATGGTTCTTCAAAAATCTTTTACAACCTTATCTATGAAGTTTTAACTCTTATTTTAACTCTATATGCTTTTACTTCAGAAATACTTTGCCTTAATATATCTAAATAACAATCGAATTTCTACAAGCTATTTATTTTATAGGTCAATTAACCCAATAACACCACTTTCACATCCAATAACCAGCCAATTACTTAATATCTCGAGCAAACAGTCCTTAATCATTCCATAACCTGACTACAATTTTCTGTAACTAAATATTATTAATTTGTTAAGCCATGTTCTAATCCTTTCTTAAGAACTAAAATCAGCTACAGATCTTAGCAGCTAAACTTCGATGAGATCTGTAACTTTTTTCATTTTTAGACCACATGTGGACTGCAATTTTTTTAAACTGCAATTGCTGTCACTTACTCCTTAGCTCTTTTTTTTAAAAAAGTCCCTGCTGCATTAATTTCTTGTTGCCTTTAAAACAGCAGTTCTCTAACAATTTGAAAAATACATAATTATCAGGTATTGTNTAGCAGCTAAACTTCGATGAGACCTGTAACTTTTTCAGTTTTAGACCACATGTGTACTGCAATTGCTGTCATTTACTCCTTCGCTCTTTTTTTTTAAAAAGGCCCTGCTACATTAATTTCTTGTTGCCTTTAAAACAGCAGTTCTCTAACAATTTGAAAAATACATAATTATCAGGTATTGTTGAATACCTGAGGCACCCATCTGAAAGCTATTGGGTTTCTCTGAACAAGGTTTCAACGGCTACTTTCTTTTAAAAAATTTTCTACTTTTGCAAATCTTGGATTTGATATGTCAATATCTAGTTTCATTTAATAAATGTTCAAGGATNTGGCTACTTTCTTTTAAAAAATTTTCTACTTTTGCAAATCTTGGATTTGATATGTCAATATGTAGTATCATTTAATAAATGTTCAAGGATTTCAAACTTAAATAATCTGAAAACTTTGCTTCATTATTTCTTTCTGCTCTTGATAATAGAAAAAAAAAAATCATTTCTTTGCAAAACTGAAGAAGAAGCCATCGAATTACAAAAAAAACCCATGTCCTAAGTGCTGATTTACCAAGAGCTTCTACTCAACACTAAATTCATTTTCTCTTGAGCATCTCTCAGCCAACCACATCACTTCTCAAAGTGTGTTCTAAAGCTCGGAAATATAAAACCTGACCAAGAAACTCCAAGTGTTTCCAATTTTTGGTTTTTAGTAATCGAAATCAATCTTTCAAGTTATTTTTGAAACAGTGTACAAACTTACCAAATCTGATTCAAGCTAACGTCATATAGTTTTTTCATATCATTTTCAAATCATAATGAGTTAACGTCAAAACACTTCTAAATTATATTCTATATCTCTCCCATTTGTTTGACCAAACTTTTTTTTCTTTCAAAATTTATTTGAATTTACTTTCAGAAGTTTAATTAAAAGTATCTTCAACAGTCTAACTTTTAAATCAAGTTAAAGCTGTAATTATTAAATTATTTTGTCGTTTCCACATTGTTCAAAACATTGCTTAGGTTTAAATATACTAGGAACATGCATTTTGGTGAAAATTTACTCTTAAATTTTATCAAAATCAGGTTTGTTTCCTCCCTTTTTCATTTGATGGGTACATACTTAAATCAATTATTGATATAATCAGGTTTGAATAAACTTTACTAGCTTTTCATATTTTCAAAACCTTAGTTATTGGCTTAATTTGATACTTAAGATTGTAACTTAAATTTATACTCCTCTAAATAAGAGAATAATTAGGTTATATTAACTCTTAAGATAGTAGATTCCTAGTCCAAGGGTTTGCTAAATGTGGATGTATGCTTTAAGTCAAACCATGTAAAAATCTTTGTGCCTAGTACCTTGCAAGTTTGTATTTTGTACACTTGCTTACTAATTTGTTAGCTATTGTCCTTTGGAGAGTTCTCGAGAAGAAATGTGTTGATATGACTTATATTCAAGTCATTAAAGATATGTATACTAGAG
>JXCR01135251.1:66112-79195 GCA_002079205.1 Phalaenopsis hybrid cultivar
TGAGTGGCTTTACACTTAGGGACAAAATGCGGAATGAATATTTTCGTGATAGGGTTGGTGTAGCTCCTGTGACAGACAAAATTAGAGAAAGTCGTCTTAGATGGTTTGGTCATATTAAACGTCGACCATTAGATGATCCGATTAGGAGAGTAGATGTTTTAAATTCGACTTGTGTTAAGAAAGGCAGAGGTAGACCTAGGAAGACTTGGGCTTATTGTATTAAAAATGATCTTAATTTACTAGAACTAAATGAAAATATGACACTAAATAGGACGCAATGGAGAAAAAGGATTCATGTAGCCGACCCCACGTAGTGGGATTAAGGCTTTGTTGTTGTTGTTGTTGTTGTATTGTGATTACTCAATACTTGCTATTGCCATTGAAAGTTAGTGTGAAAAAGTTTTAGTTAAAATAACTAATTATCATTCCAAATAAATTTTAAAAGTATAAGTTCTAAAAAAGCCTAAATCACCCAATGTGTCAGTCATTCCATAGGATCAACCCAAACTGTTCATATTTAACTTGACAAAATTTGCATCAAGACTGATGTTATTTGGTCTTATGAGGCTAACAAAGTTTTTGCGCATAAATTTATAGCCCAAATAATTATTGAGCATATCTTATCATTTTACCAAACAAACAATCTCCTTAGGGTTACTATTCACATTTGTCTTACCCTGTTCAACCTATTCCAAATTTGATCGAAACAAGTTCGAATTTTCAGCCACTTGTATACTTTGTGCTTCTCTATAGCTATAAGGAGGTAACACTATTGTACTCAACGATATATTTATGAATATACTGGTTTCATTCTAAATAAGATTTGGATGATGTTAACACTTGCCCTAACTTCAAAACAATCCCTATAAACAAAAGGAAATGCTCTCATTTTCGATATAACCAAATCCTGAGCAAATTTATCATTTACAAACAACTTCAAATAAAAGGGAAGAAAACATCTTCAACAAAAAAGCTTGAATTACTAAAATGTAAAGTGTTAAAGGTTCTTTAATTCTTTGTAGGGAAACATTTTAGTCTCAGAATATATAAATGTGTAGAATTAATCTCAGACTTTTAATATTTGTTGAAATATACTCATTTTTTTCAAAGATTTCAGCTCTCATTAAAAAAGTTAGGGGATAAATTTGACACTTTTATAAGCTCTAGGACTAATATAGCCATATATGAATAATCAAATCATTTTTTGGCAGTTTTTTAAAATAAGTAACGAGTCATCTGGAAAAAAAATTATAAAATTAAAAGAGTAAACCAGGGATTGAGTCTTCCGAATGCTTTCATAATCTTACGCGTAAAACTTTGGAAATTTTCAACAGAGTTGAATTGAACATTACTAAACCTATGGTTATCGCATTGAAACTGACAATTCCAACCATATTTAACACCTCCAACCTTCAATAGATTTACTATGATTTTTAATGGATTGTGTTCCAGTACACACTTGACATTTGCAATTAAATAGGGTGTATACTATAGAAAATAAAAAAAGTCATCCAAACCAAATTAAATACATATTGAAACGCAAACAAATAGCAATTGAAAAAAATATAAAAAAAAAAACTTTCTCATTAAAATTAGAGTTCTTCCCTAAAATAAATCAAGCTAAGAACTTTGAAGAACAAAAGTCATTTTGTTGCCTTGGCCCTACTGTTTGGGATCATTTTTATGAATCCTCAATCTACATTCATTCCAACTAAGTATTTCTTGTGATATTAAATCTATCACAAGTAAAACTTTTATATAATTTCTAAATGATGCTATTTTTTTGTTTACAACCTTTCCACAAGTCCATATTCTATCTCATGCATTGCCAAACAACCTCGACCCATTCTACACAACCAAATATCAAACGAGTCCCTTAGTCCATTTCAAGTACAATCATTTGTCAAGCAACCTGGTTTTAACAGACACACAGATCGTTGACAATATCTTTATATTTAATACAAAAGTGTGTGCGTGTGCGCGCGCGTGCATTATATCCACCACCAACACATAAAGTTCAAATCATCACCTCATCCTATTCATAATGGAGCAAAGCATCTTCCAATATATTCACTTAAGATGTTAGAGTTAGATAACCAAGGGTACTAAAATCAAGTTTTGAGATGATATTTATAAATTCAATGTAAAACAAAAACTAAGCCGTTCAAATTATTGTTCATCTATATACCCAAAAGCACGAATTTGAAACTGTTATGCTTAATAAGAATAGAGAGATTATGAAGAAAAAAAAAGAAGGATGCTATAGCTCTTTTCTATCTTTATTCTCTTTTGCTTCTATTGTAGACCCAATTACCAATTTAGCCCTTACGTTATAGATCCATCTCAGAGTTTAAT
This sequence comes from Phalaenopsis hybrid cultivar, assembly GCA_002079205.1. Lineage (NCBI taxonomy): Eukaryota > Viridiplantae > Streptophyta > Magnoliopsida > Asparagales > Orchidaceae > Phalaenopsis > Phalaenopsis hybrid cultivar. The sequence continues at coordinate 68,468 of JXCR01135251.1, forward strand.
TCTAAGTTCTTGTAGAAAAAAATACTAAAATTGGTTCAATGACGAAATTTGAAAATATAATGGGTTTGAATCAAATAATTCAAGCCTAAATATAATGCAAGCAATCATTCTAACCAGTAAATCTCTAGATGTTGAACCAGATCAATGTTCTTTGCTCAAATCTTGAAGTTTAGAAGCACAGCACTAGTCGCTTAATTACCTCTAGAACCCTTCTTTTTTTTTCAAAACTAATATCCTTTCGCCCAATCAATACAAAAAATTATTCCTTGAAGTTGGACTTATTATACATTAAAGCACTTATTTGTGACAAGTTAATCGCCTTAAGACTATCCTAGAAATTTTTAATAGACAAAGGACTTGATAGGACCTCAATGTAGAGCCTTCTTAACATAAACCAATCTAATAGCATTATTTTACTTCGATTTTACTTTCTCACAAATATGATTTACAATATATGCTAAATGGCATAAAGCATCATAATTTGCTTCAAACTTAAGAATTTTCTATTTCGAGTAAAATTCTAGATCTAGCTATTTTAATCCTCATTAAATGAAAAACATATGATACTGCTCCTTAACCTTATTTTTTATTCTTCCTATGCAAGTTTTCCCAATCAACTTCTTAATTGAAGAATATGTTGTAAAAATTTGCATAGTATTATTAAAGATTATTATCATTATGTTATTTATTATGCATGGCATCATTTGGCATGAGTAGGAAATCAAGATATTTTTCCATTCCTCAATTTACTAAAAATGTACAACTAGATATGGAATTAACTTGTAATGTTTTTCTATAGTTCTTATATATCACGCACCTTGAACTATTATCCTACTTGAAATTCATATTAAATGCTTATTTCAGTTTGTGTTGAATAGCCTTGAATCCGTAACCTGTTTTAGACCACAAAAAGGGCTTGCTAAAAATTAATTTATACTTTATTTAAAAACCGATGACCTAATTGATAAAAAAGTAAGCATGTTGGCTCTCATCCTTAGATAATTTTAGATTTTGACCAATTTTAATGTTTGACATATAAAGTATTCTCAAAAAATTTAGTAGTTCACAGCAATCATTCTAAACACGATTTCAAGACTAATCTGAATTTGTAAGCTTTCATGACTATAGCAAACCAATTGAGATAATGTTTGATGTACTGCTACCAAGAATATGTTCATGTTCCAGGTGAATAACAAAAATGGGTGTAGCATGATAATAGGATTTGAGTACAATTGTTGTGCAGAATAAGCTAAAATAAAATTGTTGAGATAAATAGCTTCATGATAAAGTAATTTCTTTTAAATTAACCATTTGAGAGAATATTATTAGACATGTAATTGAGACGAGCTAAGCTGTGCGCATTATAAATTGGGCTTGCTTGGTCATACTAAAAGTTCATATTCAACTCAAACTCGAGCCAAGCCGAAACATATACATTCAAATTTGGCTTCTTCAGATTTTCTTATGATTGAGCATGACAAGTGCTAGACTAAACTTAATTAATCGAACGAGCAATTAAAAAAGCTAATAAAAAAGCAAAAAAAAAAATGCACTTGGCTGCTTATTAATAAATAATTTCATAAATCTAAATGACCGGCAATTCAATACTTTTGACCCATATTGGCAATACCGTAAAACTGACATCATAAGTTTTCCAAACTAATACCACAAAACATATTACATTTCTTCTTCTCTATAAGTTTGACAATTATCTAGACAAGAAAAAAATTCAAGAGACGAACTTGCTAAAATTCTATGGAAAAAAAAATGCAGTTAGTTATTACATAAATGGATATAAAAGGTTTATTGTGGGACCTATGGCTCCTAAACTGCATATTGTTTTATAAACCAAACCTCATCCAGCCACATAATAATTACTATTTCCCATAATGTCACCGTGAAAAGTACCAGCAAGACCAGAGATTTCAGGCCTCATTGAGAAATCCCTTTCAAACAAAAAAAATTTCAATATTCAAATTAAAAGTTCTAGAATAACCATAAAGGCAACTGTGGATAACCAAAATATCAATGGTAGTCTGAGCAAAGTGCTTAAAGAATGAAATCATAAACTAGAATTTGGAAATAAAGCAATGAATGTTCAGCAACCTGACCAATAATTAGTAGTCTAAACAAAGCAAAGCTATGAATATTCTGCAACCCTGACCTATCCTGTCCACTTAAAGGCCTCACTTCCAAATTTGGTCATTCATAATATGGTGAACATTATACTACCACAGTCAGCAAAACAAACGCGAGTCAAAACAATTTAAAGATCTTCTGCTGAGCCATTAAATCAATGGTTGAAAACTCAAGCAAATCTTTAAAAGATAATTTCAATATTTTGTCATCTTTTTCCTTTTCACCAGTGTTTGAATAGACAAATAATGATGTAATGAAAAAACTCACCCCTTTTTTCTTTGGCATTTTGAAATAATGAGTAGAGATGTTTTGATGTCTTTAATCATCTCCTCAGCAAGTGGATAGCCAATTTCTGTCATTGACCGTACTGCATCAATTGAATCTTCAATATCTTCAGTGTGAAGGTTCACCTCATGAATCCTTTCCAAAACTTTGTCCTATAACTTAGAATGAATTTTCACTCAGCTATGATATGCTAATATTTTTAAAAAAACATTTTTTGATATATAACTTGGAGGTAATCGGAAAAAAAGTCATGTATATTTATCACAAAAACTGATCAGCATTTGCAAGAAACGAAATGAAATGTTAACTGCAGCAATTAAAAAAAACATAGCTACCAAAATAACTAATAATAATATAGAATGGTGAATGCATTAAACGTGCAAGATGCTTAGCATATGAAAAAGTTAAGATCAGCAGATTCTTCAACATTTTCAATGTAAATAGTTACCTCATGAATCGTTTCCACATTTTTTTCCTATAAATTAGAATGAGTTTATAATCATCTTTGACATTCTAATTCCATAAGAAACAAATGTTGATATATAAATTTAGAGGTAATCAAGTAAATTTAAAACAGCTCATCAGCNACCTCATGAATCGTTTCCGCATTTTTTTTCCTATAAATTAGAATGAGTTTATAATCATCTTTGACATTATAATTCCATAAGAAACAAATGTTGATATATAAATTTAGAGGTAATCAAGTAAATTTAAAACAGCTCATCAGCATTTGCAAGAAACAAAATAAAATATCAACCTCAGCTAATAAATATGTAATGTATGTGGACGCACCCCTATCATTTGAATATGATATAGTAAAACTGGATCAAGAGACCATCACACATCACAATTTCTTTCATAATTGATTGCTTCACATCACTTTTGTAAGGGCCCATAANACACCCCTATAATTTGAATATGATATAGTAAAAATGGATCAAGAGACCATCACACATCACAATTTCTTTCATACTTGATTGCTTCACATCACTTTTGTAAGGGCCCATAATTCTAGATCTTAATATTTCTCGAGTAGGGCATTGAACAGCCAAGCTGAACTATTCAGATATGAGTGGCCTGTTGGGCCCAAGTAGACATAGTTGAGCAAAAAAGAGTTTGGCTAAAAAAATCCTAGCTGGCGACTAGATAAGAAACATTGAGCAAGAGTCACTGGTCAGGTGTAGTTAGTTTACTGTAGTAAAACTTGAATGATTAGGCCATAGCAACCAATAGCATGATGGATGAAAGGACCATAGTTAGTTGACAAGACTANAAGTAGACAGAGTTGAGCAAACAAGAGTTTGGCTAAAAAAATCCTAGTTGGCGACTAGATAAGAAACATTGAGCAAGGGTCACTGGTCAGGTGTAGTTAGTTTACTGTAGTAAAAATTGAATGATTAGGCCATAGCAACCAATAGCATGATGGATGAAAGGACCATAGTTAGTTGACAAGAATAAAGCTATCCAACAAAAATTAATTAGTCATGCAAGCATGATTGAATTGATAACCTTTGACAAAAATGATTGTTAAGTTTTGCCAATGCCATTCTAACGACCTAGCATGTCAAATTGCACAAGCAAACAAACATGAGAAAAAAGAACCATAGCATTTTGACATGTGACAACAACAACAGCAACAACAAGACTTTATCCCACGAAGTGGAGCCAGCAACAAGAATCATTTTTCTCCATTGGGTCCTATTGAATGTCATATTTTCATTTAATTATAATAAATTAATATCATTTTATATACAATATTCCCAGGTCTTTGACATGTGAAAGAATGCAAAATGTGGAGAAAACCATACTAAGATCAACTANAAACAACAACAACAAGACTTTATCCCACGAAGTGGGGCCAGCAACAAGAATCATTTTTCTCCATTGGGTCCTATTGAATGTCATATTTTCATTTAATTCTAATAAATTAATATCATTTTTTATACAATATTCCCAGGTCTTTGACATGTGAAAGAATGCAAAATGTGGAGAAAACCATACTAAGATCAACTAGGTCTAGCAACAAATGAAGCAATACGCTCAACAAGCTACTAGTAGTTTGGCTCGGTTAGAACTCGTTCATGATCAAGTAATTAATTAATCGAATTAGCTTGAATACTTTTATAATAACTTTATTGATATATGAACAAATTTCAACAATTTGGTGCACAACTGGTTTATGATTATAAANTATAATAACTTTATTGATATATGAACAAATTTCAACAATTTGGTGCACAACTGGTTTATGATTATAAAAATATCATTTAAAACTTATAAACAAGCTCATTAAGAAGATTGGTTAAGCCTAACAAATATACTCATTTAAGACTCAATTAAAATTTCATTAATACATGAATATAATGGATTCTTCTTATTTTCTATATCATATTGCATTTGCTCATGAACACAAGCCATTATGCTCATTAAAATGTTTGTTGTTCAATATTTCATTTAATAAAAAATCTCAATTTTAAGCTCAATCGGCTGCCCATGAATAGGCTTGATAAAGCTTATTCAAATATTTAATAAGTTGATCGATAGTATTACTCATGAATAAGCTCAATAAGGTTCCTTTAATCAACAAGCGAATTAAGCTTAAACCAAGCTTAGAAAGTCATGATTTGAAACAAATCAAACTTGAAAACGATTACTAATACTTAAATCAAGCTAAACTCGAGCTCTATTTTGACAAACTCAAGGTCAAGCAAGCTCCTACTCAGCTAATATTGGATTAGTAGCAGCCCTATCGGGGTGATCATCTGCAATTATTAGTTGATATCAACCCTATCTCCAAACTTACCTTCATAAAAAGGCCCAAAAGCCTTGTGAAATAACTATTATTGCCAAAGATTTAGGCAAAGAGACTATTTTTAAGAATGTTGGCCAAACGTATAAGTAATGACCTAGAATGATAGGGGCTCTCCATTCCTTCATGCCTATACAAAGGAAGGAGACCATGACCCAATGATTAATATAATTTTCCTGCAATCATGATTTTTCTCTTCTTCATTATTGTCCATTAATTTATGAAATGAACATGAAATCCCTACATAATGCATGTTTAACATTAGATGTATAACAAAAGGATTTGTATGCATGAAAATTGGTGCTCAATACAAAAAGTTACTTGGGAATGCTTCAATGGATTAATTAGCCCAAACGGCAATAGTCTCATGAAATTGTATTTATCGATGGGAAAAGAAATAAGGTCTTCTAATGGTGGAATTGAAAATTCTCAAGTGGTTAAGGAAGTGAGTTTTTGGGGAAATGCATAGGCCATCTTAATAACGATGACAAGGGGATGACACATCATGATTATTAGGATGGGTTTGGATCAACGGAAGTGATGGGAAGACAATGTCTCAAGGTTCTCTAAAAGGTCCCCATAGAAAAGCAGTTGTTTTTTAAAGTGGAACGGCTAGGCCAAGTGGATGATGAGGTGTAGCTCAGAGGTAGTGTAGTTGAATGATTAATGATATAGAGAGGAATATGCGAAAGGTTGTAAAGGTGATGGAGTGGGAATACATTTTTCTTTTATAAGGTAAACCCAAAAAAATTAAAACTAGGGTTTCTAATAAGGATAAAAGCATGGCTCGAAGGGGTTCTTTCTTATTTCTAAGGTTTTCTAGTGGAGCTGAAGTGGACAATAGAAAAAAAAAAGAAAATGGAATGTGGAATAAGAGAGTATAGATCCATGACCAGAAGAATAAGTTTCCATGAATGAAAATCCACCACAAATGGTGGTAAAAGGATTTAGATAATTAATATAAAAATAATAATCATAACTATGGAATTTCTCATCAAGTAACTCACATAATTATATCATGCATCCACTTGTACATTCAAAAGATGGCTAATGAATTTGATGCAATCTTCAACATCCACATAATCAAGAGTCAAACCATCCAAGCTGAGCAAAAATCCTCTTCCAAAGATGTCTTAAAAGAGACCACTTGAGGAATACTCAAGAACACCACTGGAGAACTCTTCACCAAAAAGTTATTTGAGAGCTTCCTTTCAAGTTCTCAAAATTTTTAACAATATGTGATTCATCCTATAGCTCTCACAAGTAATGAATCTTCTTGAGCACGTTTTTAGCTCAATTTCGAAAAAGCATTTATTAAAGATCCCAAAAAATCTATTACACTGCACCATGTAATAAGAAACAACATTCATTATGAAGCAATGCTCTCGAAGCAAGCTTAGTAGCCTTGAACTAGACATTTGTTATCAAATTACAGAGCACACATGTCCATTGGTTTGCTCATCACTCCAAAAGCAAGCCAACATATTTGAGAGTGCACACTCGCTTAATAATTCAAACTTCGGCTCTGCTTTAGAAGATTTGCACCAGCAAGGGCTTACCTACTCCAACATGTTTTCACATCATCTAACTCACCTAAAGCTTTGAACCCAACACTCCTTCATACAACAAGCACGCGCTAACTAATTTAGCCAATGTATGATTTGTCTGCCACAATTGTCCTATTTCTACCAGGAATAATCATCACAAATTCATAAGCCAATGCACAAAAGAATCAATATAAATATTGCATCAAATTTATATCATGCTTTAACTTTATAGTTTTGCTTTATTTTAAGTTTGATTTTGTACATTTGTTTAGCATCATAAATGAGCGAGTAGGATTATTTACTTACATGCTAATTTGCTTTCAACATTTGTTTACACGATCTCTTTCATATCTCAATTCTCAAGCAATAGTTGTCTGATGCAACGCATATCCTTGACTACAAACGAGTTAAGGTTGCCCACCCAACTAAATTTATGAAGAAACACCCGACAGAATCCTTGCCAAGCAAGGCAAGCAAGTGAAAACTCATTTCTTCACCAAAATTACTAATAAATGATTAAACCAATGAGCCCGGCATGAAAAATTATCATAAGATACTATGCGCACTTTGTACCTAATAGTCGGGGAAAATGAACATACCCATGCCCCAAAAATCTAATATTCGTAAATACATGCGCAAAAGCCGATTGAAGACGAATTCATCGAGCACAAACATTCATAACCCATTCAAAGCAATAAACCGAACCACAAATTAATAAAAAATGAGCTCGGACTAAAGGGAAAGAAACCAAGCATACCCTAACATCAAGGAGGCGGGGCATGGATGCTTGGGCGTGCTGTTGCACGAAATAGAGACCCGCAGAAGGCTCGTTAGCAAGATACTTAATCATGTCGTCAACTCCTTCCTTCACTGCTTCAACCCCAGCGAAAAGTACATGCAATGAACGACAAAAGTCGATTTTCGTGAAAATAAATGAGGAAAACGAACAAAAGCTCAGAGAAATCGTTAATGGAACGTGATCGGAGAAGAGGTACCGCTCATGAAGCCATCTGCGGTCGAGAGCCTAAGCATGTTGGCTGAGAGGAGAGAAGTCTCATCACGTTAAGAAATTTCGATGCGGCACATCTTGGTGGAGTTTTTAGGCAAATATGTTTCCCAAGTGTTCATACTTCGCTATAATTGAACAAGGATATTTAAGGGCTATTTGGAGTATGATATATCCTAATAAATTTGTATTTAATAAAATTTGATGGAAACCAAATTCAAAATATAATTTAACATGATAGAAGTTGAATTATATTAATTATTGAAAAAATTATTGATTTCTTATTTTATAATTGAAGTATGCTAATTAAAATAAAATTTTAATATTAATTAGTGATGATAGGATTATTAAAATAATTTAAATATATTTAAGTTTTATAATTTTATTTTTATTCAATATAAATTTATAATTTATTAAATTAACTAATTATTAACAAGAATTGTTCTAAACTAACCAAAATTTAATTAGTAATTTACTATTTATTAAAGTGCATAAGATAAATATCCCGTTCATCATTAATTAGTCATTCATTAAGCCAATTAAATAATAACTTATTTAATCAATTTGTATAAATATAACATTAATATTATTTAGTTAATTTTTAATTAGCCTTTATCAATTTTAATTAAATTAAGGTATGTGCATTATATAATTGAAACCTTTTTTTTTCTTAAACCAGGACTCAACAGCTATAAATATAACAGCTCAACAATGAAATTCGTAAAACTCGTTTCTTTTTATTTGTTTTTGTGGATACTAAGGAGCTCATCAATAGTTGTATAATTTATGTTTTTTTTAATGAACATGTATTTTAATATCAAACTAAGTTTAGTTCTCCTTCGTGTCTTACTCCTTTAAGATTTACAACTATGCAATCTAAAAATTTAATATTGAGAGGTTTTACAAATGAAATGTTCATATGCAACAATGAAGCATAAAAAGTGAGAAATGATTTGAAAGGAGAAGTTTAAGCTGAAATTTAATCATGTTGAAAGGAGAAGTTTGATCTAATTACAAACAAATTTCTAACTATTTGAAAAAGGTTTGATCTTTTCAAATTATATTTGAATAATATATTATAATGTTTTGGAGAGTTCAACATAAATTTCATATCATCACAATGATAAATATAGCAACGCTAGATAGAATCAAACAGTGATATTATTATAGTAGATTTTACATACCATGCATTTCAAACTGTATTTATTACATATTTGCACACCAAACTTCAGTATTACATATTAAGCATTTTGTTACTCCTTTAACCCCTCTGTTATTACAAAATATTAAGAAAAAAATGAAACTTCAACTCTAGCCCTTACTTTATTTACACGAGGCCACAACAATCAGAACAAAACCCTCTCCCACTATGCTCTCTCTTGGTCTTTTTCTAAACTCCTCCTTTCACTTTTTTCCTTTTTTTTTTTTTACTTGGCAGGGAGTCACAATTAGGGGTGTAAACGAGTTTACTTAACGAGCCGAACACGAGTTATTCACGAACAAAGAGTCCTTTTAACAACCTTAATCATGTAGCCATAAGACAATAAGGGTTTAAGCAAGATTTAAAAATTATTATTTATATTAAAAGAGCACTTAAATCTAATTTAATAATTTTTATTTTATTTTCTTAATCAATATTTTAATTGGTTATAAATCTTTGTAGCCTTGCAGTCAATTAGATTTTCTTAAAACACTACTTAATATATAAACTTGATGAGTAGTATTTCGAGCCAAAACGAGCCGAACACGAACGAACACATCTTANGGAGAGTATTTTCGAATCGTCTACCTCGACATTCAAAAATGTGCGGTACTCGAATAGAAGCGGGCTCGTACATCGGGTCGGGTCGGCTTCAGCGAATTATTTTCTTTTTTTTTAAATTACGTGGACAAGCGGGTCCCATATTTTTCACGTGGCAAAATTTTATTCGTCAGCGTACCATGCGGACCGCCTGGTCTCTTGACCGAAAAAGCGCTCCTGTTTAACACACTTCAACCTAAACTCTTCTCACGAACTCCCTAAGCTCTCCCATTCTCCTCCGAGGTAATATTTTTATCTTACATACATGCCACACATTTCTTATGTATTTACACTTAGCTTATCTAAATTTTATGTATTAACTTTCCTAAAATCAAGAATTTGTTGCACACCACTCAAATCTTATATATTTACATGCTCATAAGTTTATTTCCTAAATTCTTACATACATGCTATTCAAATTTTAAGATTATTGCGTGCTGAAAAATTCATGGTTGCAGAATGCTATTTAGTATCTTAATGTTGCACGAAGATCCAATGCACAATTTAAATAAAAAAAGGAAACAATAACATTTTTTATGTGGAAAACCCCGAAAAGAGAAAAAATCATGAGGTCTGCCCTATGTCAAAATAATCCACTATAAGGGTGTAATACAAAAGTACACACACACTTGTCGGCAATGGCACAACCAAGCAAATGAGGAAAGCACAATAAAAGACTTGAGCCAGAGGGAAATCAAACCAAGAACGATAAAAAAAACCTAGAAGGTGAGTAATGTGACATATCATAATTGAGCAAAGCAGGCAAACACACAAATAAAAAATAATAAAACACAGGTAAAGGTAGATTGAAGATCATGTTTCATTCATATAATTGTTAGGATCAAATTTTTTATTATATACAATGTTTCAATTACATCTGAAAAAAACCAAAATTTTCCTATAAGTCTAGAGTTCTTCGAGTTGAGTGTTGGATGATTCTCCGTCTGCTTGTTCACACCGTTAGACTCCTCTCTTTGAATTGTCATTGAGAGAGCGGAGAAAAGCTTCTTGAATTCATCTAAATATGAGTACTTCGAGTTGACCATCCCAACCCTAACAAATGGGTTGATGGCCAACCTTGTATTTGTCCTTAGAAGTGAGACTTGAGTATCTAAAAACTCTTTGGCCATCTTCATTGAGG